>CAUZXS010002876.1:5000-65000 GCA_963585895.1 Sepioteuthis lessoniana | reverse complement strand
ATTGCGATTAAAGTGTGTTTGGTGACAAGGACTTTTGTTAAATGCCAAGTAGTGTGAGCACTAAAATAATATGTAAAAATACAAAAAAAACCACAAGTAGCAGATTGCAATCTTTCTGGTAAAACAATAAGGATAATCTACCGAACAATAATGATTTGGGAAAAAAATTTTTAATATCAAGACCAACTAAAATTAAAATTATCCTCTGTAGCAGGAAGAAACTATAGAAAATATAAATCATCTAATTAGACTTATTAGGTCTTTACATATGATTAGAAACCGTACGTACAATATATGAAAAATAAAGCTTATTAACAGTGAAACTATAACATTGAATAGATGAAAAAGAAAACTTGCAAATAGATATAATAAACTGCAAGTTTTGTGTAATGTCTATCATCAAATAAATTAAGTGACTTTTGTTAATCTATTTATTCACCTGGATCAGAGTGTAGTATCCATGTACCTTGCCTAAAATGAAAGTGTTAAGTCCACTGCTTAGGATCAGAATAGATTTTATATCCATGGAAATCTAATTATTTATATATTATACAAATGAATAAGTAAAAATTTTCATTTCTTCTCAAGGAAGTATCAAATTTTATCAACTTCAAAATAAAAACTGTTTTCATCTATCTTATAGTTTAAAAAACAACCATAGGATTTCCCCAAGTACAAATACAACACTAATCCCAGGCATGAGTACTGAAGAGTGACAATCATCATAAGCTGAGTACACAGATATTCCACTCTAATCAGAGGCTGAAGAATTGATCTATATATGAATAATTGTGTCATTTTTCATGGGAACTATAGTATTAATAAAGACACTAGAAAATTTCTGTGAGAGAGAGAGAGAGAGAGAGAGAACTAAACTAATACTTGAAATGTTAAAAGGAAATATATTTTAGGGTTCAGTTACAAACATTAACTTCTCACAAACATTAAAATTATGAGATTGTAATACATCACTGGTTTTTATTATTTATAGCTACAACAAATTAATAAGAAAATTGTAAAAGTAACAGAGAAAAAATGTTCAAGCTGATTAAGGGAGACATTAGAAGTTTAGATCATTTTCGTACGGCTTTCAAAGAAAAATTATAGAGTGCTACTACTAATGTCAATTTTTTTTATCAATCTATAATGAACTCTACATTAATCGTAATAGAAATCTCTTTGAAAAGGTTTAAAATCTACAATAAGCAAATCAGTGATTTACAAGAAACTGGTACATTTTTAAAATGCAGAGAAATAATTAGAAACAAATTCCATCATACACATGTATGTATTATATCAACACTGACAAAAGACAACTTTTGAATACAAAGTATTTTACATATTAAAATTGGAAAGAAATTAAAACTAAGAATGAGAAAAAATATTTACAAAAGAATCATAATTTACAAAATGAATTGATCTTTAAAAAAAAAAAAAAAAAAAAAAGAGATACTTATGAGTATTAATTATTTGATACAGTTTAAACAGAAAATATTATCTTTAAGTTAACAAACCTATCCATTTTTAACATCCTTCACAATTTAAAGTAGGTTTCTTTTGCTTATCTTTTCTTTGATTCTTCAAGAATCAATAAATTACAACTCCTCTGCATTTTATTCAAAGACTATCAAAATAACACTTTTATAGGTTAAGGATAAATGTATTGAATAGTTACCAAGTTTAACAGTGAAATTCTTTCTATTTTAGTTATCCTGATGTTTCTTGGTATAATCTAAATATATTTTTCTAGAATTGCAAATTCTCCACTGGGAACAAAGCCAACAACCAGGATTGTGCATTTTCTGAATTCTTTAGATATAAAGTCATTAAACATGAAAATCTAAGTCCATAAGCTTTCATTGTTATAATTTCAATTTTTACTTTAAAACAAATTTCTTTATTGCTTATTATTATCTTTCATATGTGATGCTAACAGTTACTTTTCATCATCTCTGAAATGTAACTAATAATCCCCAAAACAGTATTCATATTTTAATCTGAATATATTCTTAAAAACTTGATAATATATATGCGAGAATTATCAATAGATATTGATAAGCATTTTTTTTAAATTAACAAAGCAAGATTCACAAACCTGAAAAATATATTTAATCTATGAAAATGCATAAAAAATGAAAATGCTTACATGACTATTTATTATACTCCAACATTTAATAGGACAACAATTTATATTTTTCTTAATTACTTGTTAACCTATTTTTGCCTAATAAATTTAAATCTAAGTGATCTCAAGTACAATATAGATTAAGAAATTGAACTCAATATTCTTTAAAACAACTGCCAGTAACAAAATAAGTTAAGAATAATCATTTGATACTACATAAGAATATCAACTGGAAAATTACAATGGATAAACTTATCTTATTGAAATTTAAAAATAGAAACTAACTTGTAATTTATTCTATCTTAAGAAAAATACTTCTAATCCATTATCTGTTTAGAAAAATCTTTAGCTCTAATTTAACTACAATGGTAACTTTTCCATAAAGTTAAACAAATTACACACTATTTTAATGGCTATTGTAGATAAATAGTTAAACAGATTTAACAGTTTAAAAAATTATTGAGTTTAGGAAAATAAAAAAATTAGATTAAAAATTTTTTTTTAAAGACAAAAATCTACAGTACTAATTTCTAAGATTTGGTTTGGTTTGGTTTGGTTTGGTTTTATGGCATATCAACTATTGTAGATTATTTAATGCCAAATACATTTATATACATATAAACAGTTCTATTTCAAACAATTCAGTTTAGCACATAGGTTCCTATCTGTGGGTCTAATAGAACTAAACTATCAGCTGCTACCACTCCAGGTTAGAGTGGACCTGGGAATTATGGCAATAAAGGGGTACTCCACATTCTTCAAAGCTCCAACATTACTGGAACCTCACCATCAGATTGTTAAGTGTCATATCCAGGACACTTGTTAGGGAGTCTTACCCCTCTGCAGAGATGCAGTCGGTGTATTCTACAGCCTCCATCTCCAGCTGACTGGGTTATAAAGGACTAAGAACAAAAAATAAATTTTCATTTTTGAAAGGATTACAACTAAGCAAGATTTAGAAACACTTTTTAAAAATTCTTTAAATTGGTTAACATACTTTTTAATTTGTATTCAATGAACTAAAGCAGTTTATTCAAAATGATGAAATAATTGATGTTTAAACCAACCTTATGATTTATTGGCCCAGCGGTTAGAGTGTTCGCCAATGGCCCGGGAGACCTGGGTTCAATCCCAGGTCGAGTCATACCAAAGACTTTAAAAATGGAACTTGATACCACCTTGCTTAACACTCAGCATTATAAGGTACGGTTCAAGGGTAAAGTGGAGCAATCCAGGGAATGGAGTAGCGCCCTCCCCTACACCTTGGTGTAGTAGCTATCGAAAAGGGAGCCTTCGGGTCACCCTCGACTATGGTCGCTAACTTTACTAACTTACTATAAAATGTAGTAAAGTTTCATCTATACTGAAATTAAACACATTTTCCAAAAAGTCCATAAATATCTTGATTGCTATATTCTCTGATTATCTTCAGAATTCTAAGACATGAATGTTGGTTCAGAGAAATAATAATCAGAAATGTACAAATCCTATATCAAATATATCATTTTAAAATACAAAAGAGTTGAAGAGTTTAAAGGAGTAAAATTTAACAAAGTTACAAAAACTCATTCCCAAATACTGAAGTTATTTTAATACTGGGGACATATCTATAAATCAATAAAAAAAATAAATGAGAGAAAAATTTTAAAATAGTTGCTATCCTGAAAAATAAAATCAAAATTATACAAAATACTTATCCAATTAGAAAGCAGCACAACACTGACAATAGCCATTCTGTAATTGAAAACGGCAATGACATTAGTTATTCCACAAACCACTATCAAACAAAATACAGTACATACATTGAAAGACTTACAATAATTTTACACTGAAAAGAAAGCCTTTAGAGGATAATATATTCAACAAACTTATTTTAGATTTTGCTGCTTAAGAAATAAGATCAAAATATTCAAACATGAAAAGTTCTAATAGCCTACATTAATTAAAAGATTTTCCATTTGCATTTAAAAATAACTTAAGAGAAAAATACACTAATTATGTTGATATAATAAACAAATTAAAAAAACCTTCAAATTCCCTTCAAATCGTGAGATTAGTTACATATATGGAAGTTATATTGTCTATGCAATGAATTCTTTGGACTATTAAACTCTTTATGTTTGATACCATTTGCTCCATGCTCCATAAAAAGGGACCATAAATAAAAGCCATCCTTCCAATCACTATTCCTAACAATTGCAGATTCAAATGATACAGAATTATAGGTGTTCATAGTGTAATGGTTACCATTGTAGGAAATGGACACAGAGTTCAAATCCTGGATGGCATTTTATATATCACTAATACCCTTGGGAAAATAGTAGGTCAGACTAGGCTCTTTAACCTTAGTATGACAACCAGTCTAAGAGAAAGAAAACTGAATTCAAATCTGTTAAACTCCACTTAAGAATTGACCTTATGGTGCGTCCTGTTTGTGTAGAAGGGTTGGGTAAATATAATAAAGTTTTAAAAAACGAATTTGATTAAATATTGCCTAAAATTAGATGTAATGGTTATACTTATAGTTTATCATCAATACAAGAAGCAATAAGAAAATTTAATCAATAAATAGTAAATTTTAAATTGAAGATATAATGACATCTAAATAATGTTTAATTACAAAAATAAACTTGTTTTGATTTTATTTTTGTAACAGAAATTAATATCAATGCAAACTAAATATTTCCAAATATTTGATTACTTTTGATTAAAATATTCTCTAGTCAAACATTTTACATATAAGCCATATTTGTTGAATTTCTTCTATAATTTATACATCTTATCAGAGATAAGACTGCATACATTACAAAAGTGAAAATTTATCAAATTTCAAGTTATTATAGTAAGTCTTTCTTGAACAACTAATTAAGAGTCCAATATACAATTCTTAAGCAAATGTGTAGTGCAACACATTATCTAATATACAACGCAGTTTTACAACTTTAAAAACAGTATCCTTCATTTTAAGATATTAATAAAAATGATAAGCATGTTAAAAACAAAAACCTTAAACTCTGGTAATTTAGATATTTCTAATATCAAAATGTTTGCTGTTATTTATAGAAAACAAACATTCCCAAATGTTATGAAATACCAATGTGTCAATCTCCAGTTGTTACCACCACCACCACCACCACCACCACCACCACCACCACCACCAAAATAATTTCAAACTTGGCTACATGCATCCCAAGATTAATTCCAAGAAGCAAAAATTACTATGTTTTTCCTGAACAATCAGGAATTTTTTAGAATAATAATAAAAAAAAGTGACACGAATAATATATCATTGAACTTTGAAATACGTTATTTTGTTGCTATGAATTTCCAGTTTATACTTATATCCTGAAAATATCGTTTATCATTAACTGTTTTAGGAAATGCTTCATATATTTGTTTCTGTAAGAGCTAAATTTTTCACTGATCAAAGTTTAGCCATAATTTTATGTTCAGTTAAAAAGAATTACAAAACATTCTATCATACTAATACTGAATCTAATTATTATGTGAGTTTTTCACACTAGCTTTAGCTGTTGGTCTTTCACTTGAGTCTGAGGGACAGCACATCTCCTCAGATCTCCAGGACTCTTCTGAGTATTCAAGCTGATCTCAGCAATGCTATAGTCTGTATGGTTTTGATTCTCGTTTTGATTTCCAATTCCTTCAGTCTCTTCTTCATGCTCTTGGGACCATTCAGAGCACACTAACCACAATTGGTATTACCTTGACTCATGTTCCACAGTATTTTCATTATCATTATTAGAATTATTAAGCTGTAAAATAAGGTATTCCATATTACTAAATTACTTAATATCTTTTGAGCATTAGCGCAGCTGAAGTAAATATTTTAGTTACTTTATTCACTAGAGGTACTGACATTATAGTATAGAGTGCAATGAGTATTTTAACATCAAGATGACAACAACTTTCTGTAATTGTGTCTATTTTGTGATCTATTAAAAACTATGTCAGTATTTCAAATCATCTAGAAAGTTATAGAATAATATACCTAAAATTCTTTAATGTTTTTACTAACAATAGAATCAGTTAGAGATTTTGATGGATTAGACAGTGACCACAATATATCAAAGGGAAAGAAACAAGACATTTTATTAATTTACAGATGACAAACCACCACCATGAGCAAAAATATTTAAAAAAAAAAAAAAAAAGGTATGAAATTATCAGAAGCAAGCAAAGGCAACAGTTAGTAACCCAAAAATAATGAATCATTGAAAGCAAAATGCAAGGTAAAAAAAAAAGTTTTAAATAAAAACAAACAAAAAAAAACAAAAAAAACAGAGTGCGTGCTAACCTCATCCTCAGGGCATGGAACTTGGAGCAGTCTGGTGGACTCCATGTGACCTGATATTGGCAAACAAAACAATCATAGCAACATGAACAATGGAGCAACAAAATCTATGTGAAATGAAGGCATTGTGACATTATTCAAAATCACAGCACAAATAAACACAATACACAGCCAAGCTTTAGAAACAGTCTATATCTAATCTATATAAAGGCATTTTAAATTCTGCTCAGCAATTTAATTCCTATTTACCATGCAGGTTTTTGTGGCACCATAAGATATGAGCAATTTTTTTTATATCAACTTTAGTTATATATCATATTGCAGTATGAATCATCTATGTTCTCTGATATATCAACATGACTTGGTGATTTTATTTTCTAAATCACTATCTTTGCATTATTTGCTTTATAACAAAACATTTTGGCTGGTATGTTCTGGAGTTCTAATCATATTATTTTTCTAGGGACTGAATTTGGTAAAATGATCTCTCTACAATATAATTGAATCACCTGATATCTTCTAAACTTACATGCCAATAAAACTATCCAATCTAAGTTTCAATTTCATAAAACTAAATAGATTGGTTGGTAGGTTGTTTGGGTTTTATGGCATATCAACCTTTGTAGGTTATTTAATACCAAATCCATTTTTATACAAATAATCAGTTCTATTTCAAACAATTCAGTTTAGCATGAGTACACAGTTTAATTGTCAAAAACATTTCTAATTCAAGCTATTCAGTTTAGTCAAATAGTTCTAATTCAAACAATTCAGTTTAGTATAAGAATAGATTTTGTCCACACACAGTTAAATGTCAAAACAGTTCTATTTCAAACAATTCAGTTCAACATAAGTACAGTTTCAATGTCAAAAACAGTTCTATTCACAAGCAGTTCAGTTTAGCATAAGTACAGTTTAATTGTCAAACATATTTCTATTTCAAGCTATTCAGTCTAGTCAAACACTTCTAATTCAAAAAAATTCAGTTCAGTATAAGTACACAGTTTAGTTCTATTTAACCCATAGATAGGGCCTAATCAGGTGCTACCACTCCAGGCCAGAGTGAACCTGGAAGCGATAGCAATGAAGGGGTGTTCTGCATTCCCCAAAGCTCCAGCATCACTGGAACCTCACCATCAGATTGTTAAGTGTCATATCTAGGACATGCAGTGGGGAGGTGAAGTCTTACCCACCTGCAGAGTTGCAGTCGGTGTATTCTACAGCCCCAGCTGACTAGGCAAGAAAACTGAATAGAACCGACAAACCAATTTTTTTGTCCAAAAGAAAAAAACAACAGTGTAGATTTTAAGTTTTGAATTCAATGTATTTCATTTCACTAATGATGGCTAGTAAGTCAAAACACAGGGGCCTGAAAGCAACAAAAATGAGAATACTGGTCAAAATAAAATCACCAATCCATAGATTAGACATTTCTTTAAAATAAATAAATAAATGCACAGTAGTTATACTAAACACAAGGAGTTAATTATGTTAACCAAATCAAACTGTGCAATTTTATACAATAAAACCATCCAGCTTACTTTCAGAATTTGAAATGTTGATTCAAATTATAATTATTTGAAATTAATGAAACAATCTTAGGTATATTAAGAGGAGATTATTAAGCAAAATGGACAGCTAACAAAGATTTTATTCAACCAGTAAATTTTGAACAATGTCACAATATTTGAGAGCTAAGAACTGTTTAAATGGATGTATGACAAAAATAGCATGCATAAGGGAGATTTGTAAAATTCCTTTTAAACACCCAAATTCTATATATGGAAAGATGCATCTCAAATTTTGTTCTCCAGTATTTTGAATATTATGGAGAAATTGCAAAAAGACTTTAAGGCCTTTTTGTTTTGTTTTATTTATTTTATTTTCAGTAAATTCTGAAAACTTTTTAAAAAATTATTTTAAAGGAAAATAAATAATTAGATATTTGGTTCCAAATTTCATATAACACACTTTCTCAACTAGAAGTAAAAACAATCATGCACAAATCAAAAAAAGATAATTTAAATAAAATATTCAAGTGCAGAAAAAACTTGTCATACAAGGGTTAAGAAATAAGGAAGTGAAAATAGCAAAAATGTAAAAGAAAAAAAAGAAAGAAAGACCAAGAAACAAAGAAAGAAAGGAAAAAAACAATCACTTTAATATAACAGTAAAGAGTAAGATGGCCAAGAAACTGTGATGAGAAATCGATAGTCAGTAGTAGTAGTAGTAATAGTGGTAGTAATCACCTTGGTCTGCCCTTCAAATCCAGTCCATTTATTTACCACTGACGGAGCCAAACTCCCGTAACCATTTGATGGTTAAAGGAGATTTACACAATTAGACATGTTAATACCTCACCTTGATTTATCTACTTTATTTTTACGGCTTCAAATGAACACATTTTGTTGAATTTTATTAGATTAATTCCTGTCAGAGAAAATTGTTATCAAGTGTACATCAAACAGTAAAATGAAAGCTAAATGAGTTTAAATAAATCATTTAGTTTTTATTTTAAAGAAAATGCAAGTTGACAAATAGTTTTCTTTAAAATTTTATAAAATAAAATTATGAATTAATATCAATCTTCAAATACTTACCCTAAAAGGAGACATTTAAGATAAAATACTAAGATGAATAAGTATTTAAAACAAAATCAAATGTTGAAATTTTGAAAAGAAAATTGTGACCATATGACAATATTTGGAAGTAAAGATTTTTTTTTTATTAGCAAATATCTTAAAAATCAACATGAAATACTCATTCATTTTTATCTATTCATTTTTGCTGAATAATACCAAAGATTTTAATTGATGCATATTTAGATTTGAGGCTTTTTTTTTTTTTTTTTTTGAGAATATTCATACAGAACACATTAAACACTATCTGCAAACTAGTGAGGAAGAAATTTTAAAAATTGGAGCATTGAAATAAATAGAAATATTTTATTTTAAAGTTAATAACTAAGTCAAAATAGATTCAAAATCATATTTTCTGTAGACAATCATTTGTTTGGAATATTTTCTGTAGACAATCATGTGTTTGGAATATTTACTTGGAAATTTGATATTTAATATCTAAAAAATATTAAATCCAAAAAAATTATAGGTGTTCACCTAAAAAATCATATTCTTTGAATCACTTGGATAACAATATGATAAAATATACATGCTAAATTTCAAGGATATATATGTTGATTTTTTAATTTTAATTTTTTTTTAAATTATTCAGCTCTTAACATCTGGCCATGATAACAGTAAAGAGAGAAATAAAAATCAAAACTGTTCATGATGTTTGAAGCAAAGCTGCATTTTTATAGTTTAAATTGATATCCTGAAATTCAGTGAAAAAATGATCACGTATTAAAGGTCATCAAAATATTTTAAAACAGTTTTTAAATTGCCTTTATAATCAATAGGATATAAATAATCAATAGGCTCTGAGTAAAATTTTAAATAATGATTTCACTGGTTTCTGCTTTATCAATCAAATAATATGTATGATACAATGAAGTAAATGTAGTAATGAATCTTGATGTTCAATATTTTCTCCAATATAGCCATTTATTTTCTTGAAGTTGAGATGCTTATTTCTCATTTTTCCTTTACTCTAAACGAATGAGTAATGAAGGAAATTATTCAAGCTTGTTATTCAAGTGAACAAAGACAACTTGAATAGGACTTGGCAGAACTGATTGAATCAAAAGACAAAGTCTAAGAAGATATAGAAGCTGGAGGTACTACAACTCAAATAACTCATACAAAGTTTAATTTTAGAGAAACAAATTCTTATCTGCATAAAAAAAACAGATAAGAAAGGCTTTAAAAAGATAGATACAATAAATATTTCCCTCTCGATGAGCAATCAAAACTAGCAATAAATCATCAGAAACTGACACTAACATAATTAGCAAGTTGATCTCGTAAACCAAATTACTAGTGTCTTATATATTCCTGGGTGTTCCACTAGTATGACCTTGGATTTGGAAATTAATAATGCGATGGAAAATGCTACAAGTGACCAAAGGAAAAACTGAGAGGCAGGAAAAAGCTCAAGAGATAACATGGGAGATGGTAGACTTTAAAATTACTTTTATGAACTTAATTAATTTACGATTCAACTTCAGAAAAGAAATTCTCATTTTATCTCTTGTTAAATCAAGTAATCAAAGATTATCTCAAAATTTTTAATTATAACAATGAACAAAGATGAAAATAGTAAAAATGTGAAAGCAAGCAAGCATCAAAATCATGTTTTTCATGAATTGAAATTTTTTAGCTCTTGTTCTGCAAAGTAATGATTTATTACAAGAGAAGTTTCCAGAATAAAAATAAGCAGTTATATAAGTGATAAATTAACAAATCAATCAAATGTAACAATTTTTTTATTTGTATAACTCTTTTTAATAGATATGAATGGGTCACCTTTAGGAAACATTAAATATACAAAAATATTCTATAAATCAGCAATTAGGAGTGTAAATTTTTAGAGTTTAACAAATCAACTCAGAATGTTTAAAAATAAGATTGGAAGATTTCTTCATTTAAAAGAGGAAAGAAGCTATATTCTTAAGTAACTGTGTAATTCAAAAATTTCTATTTAACAAAACATTTATAAATTTTGAATTAATACAATAAAATTTAATTGAAATAATCAGTAACATGTTATTATAATTGTACACATTTTTACACACTACAATATTCAGAACTTAGAAAAAGTTAAATTATAAATTGCCTGGATGAAGGAATTTGGTAAGTGAAAATGAAATACTTAAAAAATAAATGAATTTTAAAAAGAAGTGATGATAAAAATAATTTGAGATTCTTTTTTTAATTGGTAAAATTTGAAAATCCGGCACTGAAACCATAAATTCAGGTGATAGAGAACTATCGAATCCGAAGAAAATATCAAATGAAAATACAAAATGAAATTAGATCTTCCTATTTCATTAAGTGAAAATCAATAGGGAAAAATAAATATTTCATAAGCAGGAAATCGTCAACTTGAGAATAAAATTTTAAAATAGTTGATTTTATTATTCCTTGCCTTTATAAGAAGGTGCGTACAGTACTATTCAACTGTATCTATATAATAGTGAACACTAACAAGGGAGGTAAATCAGGAATAAAAATATTTGACATTAGACAAACATTGTCTACTGCAATCAACGATGAGAGATCATAATGCAAAAATCAATAACTAAAAATAAATGCTGTTTTTAAAATTATTATAAAACTGCATTTAAATAGACTTTGAGAAAATAAAAACAAATAAGTTAAGTTTATTTTTTAAATTAGAGGCCAAAAATAAATTGAAATAAAATATGTACAAGTAAAACAAATACATCTTGTTATCTGATATTTCACAATTCATTCATCAAATATTTTATATTTAGTAGAGAAATTTTGCACCTAATAAATTTAAATGGAAATTAGAAATATCTTTCATAACATAAATCTAAATTACGGTAATTATTAATCTACTTTAAGAAATATATCTAAAGTGAAAACTGACAAATCAAGTTATTTTTAGAGCATTGACAGTCACAGCGAATTTTGTAAAATGGTTGAGCATGGCCTTGAATATTAAAATCAAAATATTCAAGGTCATTTCTTTAAAAAAAAAAATGTTATAAAAACGAAACTGCACAATAAAATTATGCTATTTAGTTATAAACATTTATACAATACATAAAAAAAATATCAATATTAAGAATTATCTGTGAAAGGAATAAAAAATTTTAATAGAAAACTAATGATGTAATGCATTACAATTAAATATAGATTACTAAGACCTTAACAAACACTATGTACTGTATTGAAATATCAGCAAGACAGTAGCCATAAGACAGGATAACCACTTACCTACATAAGCAAATGCCAAAGGTAATGGTTTACTGATTAATAAACTAGACAACAAAATCTACGTGTAACCTTAACATTGTCATTGAAAATTTTATATACAAAAAAAAAATACCTTTTTGTTTTATTCCTATATAACATACAATAACGATTCTTTAAATTAAAAAAAGAAAATATCTTTAAATAACCCAAGTCTTTTTTGAGTTACCTTTATTATTTATAAATGAGGTATTAGTATCATTTATCTGGCAATAACATAACTAAATTAAAAATAGTATATCAAATGAATACTCTTATCATTTACTATAAAAACTTCTTTGAACAAATGAAAGATGATATTAAAAAGGAAAATATATGCTATCTTAAATATATTGAATTCATTATACATCACTTTAATAATATTGCTGTAAATTTTTCAAGTTGTTAAATCTTTCATCTGATTATTTAATGCTTTTATATTAAATACTGTAGATACTTATAACAAAGTCAAACCATTTATTTTATTTGGGAAGTAAAAATTAGAATCTAGAATTAAAACACAACTACATTTAACAGAAATCTTAATGTTTGGTTTCTGGATTTTTTTTTCTATTTGATAATTCACTAAATATTTGATCAGTTTGGAAGAAGACTGAGCTGCACAAAAAATGCCACAGAAAATAAAACAATCATTTTTTTCCATCTATCAAAATAGTTAATTAAAAAAAACAAAAAAACACATATACAAAGTAATATTTTTTAACCCCAAACTGGCATTTAAAACTCATACAAGCTGCAGTAAATCATATCAAATAAAATGATCTACCTAAGCTGTAAGCTTCATTTACTAATCATGAGATTAGAAAAACCTAATATTTCACTCATCATCAATATCAGAAGAATTGATGCAGATATAGAATTATAATGTTCAGCAGTACAATTATATTTAATATTAATACAAAATATTGTCTAGAAATAAATAATACAAATGAAATAAATGAAGAAAAAAAAATCAAGTAAATATGATTTTGTTAGTCCTTCAACAAGGAAATAACCTTGTTTCATGAAGACACATAGCCTTGAAAAGCAACTACAAGATGGCTGCAACAGTATATATAATAAAGCTTTAGTTTCTTACCTTATATTCATTGTTCATTATATCAACCATGCCTAAAACCATACTGACGGTTGCCATAGTACTGTACGAAAAGTGAATTGAATACGAGAGAGGCTGCTGTAGGCTAGCAGAAAACTGGTAGCTAAAGTATTGACTCTCAACTTGGGACGTATAGACTGTTTGCTTTTCTTGCACTCACTATAAGCAGTATCCAATCTGATAATAGAAGGGACACTTGTACTGCTGCCAGTTATTGATATTTTAATCCCATTGCTATGTTCAATGCATTGGATAAACGAGCAGCTGAACAGGATGAAGCAGCCGATAAAGAGACTGCTAGTAGATAGCTAATTTGAGAGGTTAATATAAAAGAATAAAATGCATAGTTTTTTTTTAATTCAGTCATAAAAGTGGAGCATAAAATGTTTTAGCAGAGAAATCAATAGGAATGAATACATTAAAAGAATATTAAGAAGTCACACAACTTCAAGGACACACAGCCCTTGAAAATTTCAAAAGAAAAAAAATACATTTAACTTGTTACCAAAATATATTTTAAAGTTGAATATATTATAAAAAGATTTTAGTTATTTTATGGAATAAATTGATAAAAACTTAATTTTAAAAATACATTTTAAAACCTAATGACATTTATTTTCCACTTGATTAGAATAATCCTTTTGAAGTTAGTTTAACGAATACTTCAAAAGGATTATTAAGATTAACGATACAACTTTTCAAACTTGGAAAGCAAGTTCTTTTGCGATAAGTCTTTTCTTCATAAAATGATAACTAGTATACAAGTATTTATCTGAATGAAAAGAAAACAAAAATCTGAATGATTATTAATATTGATATAAAAACAAAAAGTTTTTCTTATTTAAGGAGCTGATTAACAAACAACAAAGAAAAACTCAGGTAATATCTAGTCTAAGCCAATCAAGTGACTCTATCAGATTTACAGTAATCCATTACTTATTCAAAATGGTAAAACTCATTTCAACTATCAATGATAGTATTTAAATTTGAGTAACACTTGAATGTCTAAAGAAAAAGGAAAGAGTTAATGAAATAATACACAACTGAATACCAGAAAGTGATAAATTAAACTGAAGAGGACAGCATAGCAGACAAGTAAATATTTTACCTTCATGAGTCGAACAACGACAGAGTTATGTTCTGCTACAGCCTGTGTGTCAACACGTGTACCAATTGTGGTATTGTCAATGAGGTGATTGTTATTCCATGATGGAGGCCAGACCAGCTGCTTGGTGTCCATGACTAAAGATATTGGTGGTTTAAGAAGAGTAGAAGAACCTCAATGTAGTGTTGAGGTAATAATGCAGCTGCACCTGAGGCTTTCCCTATGAGAAACTAATGTGTGAACACTGATTGAAAGTAGACAAGCAGCGAGTGAGCAAGCAAGGAGGCAGGAGTGGAGGAGGATGACACCACACCAGACCTGACAGTGGTAATAACGTCGACCTTGTTAATGGCACAGACCCAAATAGGTACACACACACACACACACACACACACACAAAAGCTACCAACTTCCTCAATGGAACTTGTCTGCCCAGTGCCAAGAATAGAAAGTCTACCTTTTTAAATTTTTATTATATGCCTGCTCACTCGCTTTACTTCACTTTTATTCTAAACAGGGTTACTGTTCAACTTAAGATACTGTGACCAATAAAGCAGTAAGTTCATTCAAATAATTTAACACAAGAAAAGAAAGTTAATGAAGAAAGAAGGAAAATATCAAGATTTTAAAAATAAATGGATAATTTACAATTTGCTTCTTTATCAGTTCATTATAAATGTGATAATGAATATACTTGGTTCAATCACCTGCAAAGTATAAATGGCCCACCCATAAATTGGCTATCTCCACCCTAGATATATTATGCATGCATGTAGATAGAAATAGTTAGTGAGAGAGAGAGAAAATATAAGTGTGTGAGTATATATATATATATATATATATATATATATAAATAAAGGTAAATACATTAATAACATAGGCAGGTAGGTATGTCAATAGATAAATAAATTAGTAGGTAGGTGGGTAGAAAAGCATTTGTATCAATGCAGAATTCTTTATTAAGTTAGACATTGATTTTTCTTTCCCCAAGCATAAATTATTTCCATCAGATATTAAGATTTTACTCAGTGTTAAACATTGCCATAATATGTCCGCCACAGAAGTTAAAAATTACACTCTCATGATATTTGTTTTAAATCAAGATATTCTTTAGTTTAGAAAATGATTGATTTGAATGTCATGTCAACACATCTGGGGTTATTTTATGCCGAGAGGCTAAGAAATTGGATTCATAGTACATTCATTTTTAGATTTTTTGTGTAGTTTCTTTAGATATCTTTTTTTTTTGCACACAGTCATATTGAATACTACTCATTTTTAAACATAGATGAAACCCTAACTCCACATTCCTCACATCTCCTGAGGCTTCAACATTAGATGCTGTTTAGTGTCATATACACTCTTTTTTTTGGGGGGGGGTATCATTTGATAAAAGAAAAAAGTGGATTGTGTCCTTATAAAATTATGAAATAGGTTATAAATTGTACTTTAAACTAAGTAAAATTTCCAAGTTTAATTAAAAATAAAACATGATTACTTATATGATAATGATAGTTATTTCTATAGTTAGAAACTTAGTAATGACTGAGCAATATAATATTCAATGTCAATTTTTACTAAATGAAAAGAAAAATAAATTTTTTTATACACATTTTTTCATTTATACAAAATTCCCATCTGATAAATATCAAAAAGGGATACAAAGCTCCTAATTTCAATTCAGAAATGTATAAAATTCTAATCAATCTAAATTTACTTCATTAATTAATGGCTAAACTTTCAGTTATAAAGGCACATGCCACAATTTTATAACAAACAAACAAACAAAAACACCTGCAATAATCAGGAATAGTTTCTTCTAAAGCTAATGAAATTAAAGAGATTAAATTTAAAATTTGCAATAAGCTTGCAGAGAAAAAGCAATACTTTTGTCAACCTCAGTATTTCCAATTGTGAGTTCAATCTTTGGTCTTAAAACTGTAGAATAATATTTTTTCCTAAACAAATTATAGAAATAAAAAATAACATTCAAGTTCAATTACTAACCAAAGAAGTGGATTTAACACATATCAATCTATTGAATTAAAAATAAGTTCTTACAAGGTTACTGGATGCAAATTGGATTTCCAGATAAGAACAAAGTGTACCTGAAGAAAACACGTAAAATAAATCAGCAAATAAAATGATGATGCCAATTTTAAAATTATGATTAATTAAAACAAACTAAGAGTTTGATGAAATCTTGCCAAAATTTAGTTAATTTGTTAACTTTTTCAAAATTGCTTAAATTATTTTCAACAATGTAAGAAGTCATTCTATATAATTTTAATAAACATCTGAGAATATTCAAGTTGAAATTAATAACCATCATATAAAAGTTCACTTAACTATTATATTTTTTTTATTTTTTATTCATAATTTAAACAGGTGAAGCAATTTCAGAATAATGAAAATTTGAGCAAAATGATTTTTTTTTTTAATTATATATAATGCGATTATTTATTTCTTATTTTCTAATATTATTGAACAAACTTTAGCTTTTATGTTTGCTGGTGTCTTTCATTTCACTTGTTTTCATTATGCCGAAAATGATATGACAAAGAATCTTTTCTTTTCAATAAGCAACAAAGGTTTTATAGCATGTCAACACTCTTGTTGGGTTATTTACTGCAAAAGTCAGTTTCATTTTTAGGTTTTCTATTTCAAGTTATTATATGGTTTAGTAATTATAATAATTTGTAAACAATCATATTTTCAAGTAACTATTCTTAATACTAATAATTTATACACAATAATATGATTTCAATTAATTTATTAATTAGTTATAATAATATTTATAATAATATTTCTTGTTTGCTTGCATACAGTTATATGATTTCAGTGATGTCAACCTGTCTAGGCTTTTTTTATACCTAAAGGTTAGGTATAAACATATATGCTCATATTTATTTTTTTGTGTAGTGGTTTCTTTATGGGTTTTTTTTTTACACAGACCTACTGAGTAATTTTAAAACAGGTCTATTTAACCTGTAGATAGGACCCTACTATGCACTACCACTCCCAGTTCAAAGTGGAGCTGAGAGTAATGGTAATGAAGGAGTACTCCACACACCTTAGAACTCCAGAATCAGATGTAGTTTAGTGTTATACCTCTTTTTGGAGGGAGGAGTCTTACCTCTCTGCAGGGAATAGTCAGCACATTCTAAGTCTGCCATCAATAAGGCTTTTATATGGTTTCAAGAAACTAATAACCCTTTGTAAACAATTAGACCCCCAAGTAACTATTCTTAATGCAAATAATTTGCATACTATTATATGGTATCAAGCATCCCTATTCAATAATTTTCAAACATCAATTTTATCCATAGATGGGACCTAAACAAGTACTGCCACACTGAGTCTGAGTCAACTACAGAGGAATGGCAATAAAGGGGCAACACCACATTCTTCAGTTCTCTGGAACCAGACCTTTACAAACAGATCCAATTTACTATCATACCCAGACACCCTTTTTTGGTGAAGGAAAGTACCCCCCCCCACTTCACCCTCTACAGGGAATGCAGTTGGCTGATTTGAAGCCTTACCAACAGAACAGCCTACCCCAAGAAAATTAAAGTCCATCAGTAAATATCAGATTTAAGTTTTCCAAAAATTAATATATTTTTAGTTTATTTTCTTAAATTCTAAATACTATATTACCATTTGAGAAAATTAGCAACAAGTTATAAATGAAATACTTATGTAATTTTACTATAAGTGTTGCTAGAGAGACAAGTTGTCCATTCATGCACATTAATGATTTGGTTTCATTAAAAACAGATCTGTAGACTGAAGATATCCTATCAACAGTTTTTACATGCAAAAACTCAATTTTTCAATAAGTCATTGAAAGGAAATGAAAAAGAAACAAAGGACATGCAAGAGGAAAAGGGGAAATGAGAGCTTTTCACAAAATGAATTATTGGTTTTTACATTGGTAAAATATATAGCAACAAATCAGACATAATCAGCATGAATTCACGAATTGATTTTTTTCTTGTGTGTTGTTAAAACAACAGACTAGTAGAATTGTTTAAAAATATATTCCCAAGAGAGTTTATATTCATTGATTAGAAAGAAAATTCCATTTTTCTTTCATAGACATTTCTACACTTATTTTTTACAATATAGATTCTGAATTTTATACCCATTTTTAAGAATCAATCTTGGTCTGACAAAAAACATTTTCATTTTTTTTTCTATAAAAGATATGGTCTTTTGAAAATTGACATGCAGTATATCTTTATTTCTAAGTTTAAATTTAAAACCCATTTCTTAATTATTCTTAATATGAAATTCATAATTTAGGATTACACTGATTTTCAAATCTGTACATAAAAATACATTTCAATATTAATTATACTCTATTGACAATTAAAAATAGAGATGAAACACCAATTTTGTTGACCAATGTTCTAAATGTTTTATTAATGTTTTTGAAAATGATCAAATTAAGTCCATAAATGCAAGATTAAATTGCTCAGATTATTTTGAACAGCAAAAAATTTACAAAAAGCAAATAAACACTTTCAAGAATACTGTCTAAAATTTGGGCATGCATTGTAAATATGAAAGAGTTAAAAAATTACACAACTGACAATGGCTATAAGTTATTTTCTGAGCAAATAGTTATAGAAATAACTAACGTCTTATAAACCTCATTAATAATCTATTTTCTCATCAATTTTCCATAGCCGAATTTATCATGAGTGTCAACAACTACCATGAAATAATAACATCAGTTAATTTATTTGTGACATCACAAATAAGTAAGAACAGTTATCCTTCAAGAGATTTGGTGTCACTTATCTTCCTGTCTTGTACATAATATCAGAACATCTACAAGACAAACTGCAGTGGTAAAAATAATGGAAATGGTTAAAACAGTTGGATCTGATTGATGTTAGAATATGATTAGAGGTTATATAACATATCAAATTTTTAAAATTTTATATATACAACAATTTGTTTTTTTTTATTAAAAATGTCAAATTCGATTACGTGAAAAGTGGAATTTGTATTCATAACCTAAAAGATAATTCACTCTATTCTAATGTCTCAAAAATAGAAATATTTCTTTATGGCTAAATCCAATGAAGAAATATTTCTAGTAGTTAATCAAGCAAATCAAATGATTATAAAAAAAAACAAAAAACAAATGAACTATTTTTGCATATAAATGATAGCCAACTAAAGTGTAATTTTTGACTGATTTTCTCTTATAGTATAATCATGGCTGTGTTCAGTAACTTTTCTCTGAACTTTTTTGATCTTTTATCTTCCTATTTTGCTGTAACCTTGCAATCTTAAAATATCTGGGAGACTGGAATATACAATAATAATTGAAGCTTTAATGGAAATGTCTGAAGTAGTAAATGGTCAAGAAAAGTTTGTTGGTATCTTATATTTTTTTTTATTGCAGTGAATTTGGCCTTTATTACTGAGTGACTAAAAATTCTTTCAAATGAAAGAATTCGGATTCAAAGAAAAACCTCTCGTTTTATTTCTTGTATATCTGTTAACATTCTTTCAGCTGCTGTTGATGTACATATTTACCCAACAAATCTGCCATAAGGATGATACAATAGCAAGTCAATTGGAGTAAAGTTGGTTTGAATTCAAAGTTTTCCTTCTCCTAGACTGGTTGCATAACCAAGGCAACAGAACTCAATCTGCCCAACTATTTATTCCTAAATGAAAGGAAAGTGAAATGCAAACAGTATTTGAACTTGGTTCACACAGAATCCATTTACAAAAATGATAACCATTATGGCAAATGTTTTAAATCTTGAGTAAACACTGAAACCCATTGACAGTATGTTGCAATTTTATTTTCTGTCAGTTTGTATTTACCCAAACCTTCCTAGAGTACAGCAGGTTGAAATTCAGAGTTTCCTTCTCCTAGTTATGTAAGCAAGGCTAAAGAACCCAATCTGCCCAACTATTTAGCTATAGCTGAGAGAGAAGAGAAGGATTCATTCCAAAGGACATAGAGGATTCAAACTCAGGTCACAGATTCCATTTTCCTATGACAATAACCATTCCACTAAGTTTAACCTCAATTAAATATTTATGTAGATTTTCTGTCAGTTAATGTCATCCTTAACATGTTTCTCTTGATTGATAGCACAATCTGTAAAGCTGACTTCTGCAGTGACAACACAACCACAAACATCACTTCTATCCAATTTCACACAATCATTTTAGTCAAAGTTGCATTTAAGCCTACTTCAAAAAGATAACAATTATGTAAAGTTGCAAAAATAACAAACAATTTTTTTTTTAATTTTGCAAATATTTGAAAGCATATGTAAAGTTAAGATAGAGCAGGCATTTATCAAGAGATTTTATAGAATTATGGTGATAAATAGAGGATAATTTAATCTGGTTACTAATCCATCTGAATGAAGCAGTAGTTGTTTTCTTGCAAGAAACTGACATAGACATTGATTATAGGTGTTATTAAAGTGAACATAGCACTTAGATACCTCATAAAAGGATTTGTCCTTGAGTAGAAACTGTTGATATGTTGCACAATATCCTGTCGATAGGTTGAATTTAATAAGAGCTGGAGTTTTTTTTGTTTTGTTTTTTTTTAATTTCTGTATCATTCTCTAAGTAGGTTTGCTTTGGTTTATTTAAAAGCATATCAACCTCCTATTTAATGATGTAATATGATTCACTTGAGTGTAATTTATATTTTCGACATTCCACTGCAATCATTTTTTGAAATCACACGTTCTTTTTTATTCATCTATAAAAATCATGTTTTCATTGTTATATGGTACAAGTATTCCTATCTAATACAAATAATTTGCAGTTATATGGTTTCAAATGTTCCTATCTAATACTAATAATTTATATACAATTATATGGTTGGTTGGATTTTATGGCATATCAACCACTATGGGTTATTTAATGCCAAATCCAGTTCACATATATTAGATATGCATGATTTGTAAATGCATATATTGTAGAGAAAATACCTTAAAAAAACATAGCTCATTTACTTGCACACAAGTAAATGGTTTCAAGTATTTCCATCTAACATGAGGGGTAGTTTATTTGATATAATTTGTTTGCACAGCCAAGTAGTTGTTATTATTTCTTATTACAGTTTTTTACTCGTAGAGATTTAATGGTTTCAAGTATTGTTATTCAACAATAATTTATTTGTACTTAGTTGATTGGTAAGTTGAATGGCTAAATATTCCAGAATTGTAAAAAGTGTTATATTTTTAGGTATAACCCTGTATCTCTCAAGAAAGAGAGAACATCATCCATGTGGACGTTCTCAAACATATCTCTCATATTACCTGTTTTAAAATGCCCCTCTCTTGTGATAGCTAGAGCTCCACATTCCACTAGCACATGTTTGATGGTGAAAGGTGTCTGGCATGTCAAACATTGTGGTGGCTGTCCCTGCTTGAGTATAAAAGAATGAGTGAGACTTGTGTGGCCATCCACAATCAAGATATAATGACTTGTTCCTTTCTTGATTTTCTGAAGACTGGTCTCCATTCTCCCAAAGTGAGCTTTACTTGGAAGAGACTGTTGTTAATGTTGTTATTCCAGTGTTGTTGACATTTTGTAAGAAAGAATTTATTGACTTGGGGTTTCAAGTCACTATGCGGAATGGAGATATTGTCGAGGCTCAGATCTAAGGCCAATTTGGCTGCCGAGTCAGCTCTTTCATTTCCGCTCACTCTGATGTGGCTTGGGATCCAACATATAATTATTTCTTTATGACTCAGCAGTTTAACAATTAATGGGTTCTCCAGCTTTTTATTTCTTAGTGATGTTAATACAGAGAGTGAGTCAGAGAATATGATAAATTTATTATGTTTGTTCTTAGACATGATGTTGAGAGCAAGATCAATGGCACATACTTCTGCAGTGAAGATGGAGCTTTTCATTGTAAGGACTTTCTAGTGAATGGTTTTATTGAGAACAGCGTCACACACTGTTTTATTGCTATCCTTGGAGCCATCCGTAAATATATGTTGATGGTCAGGATGGTGTAAGAGAATAGTGCAAAATTTTTCCAGATAAGTGTTGGGAGGTGTTTTTGTTTCGGGGAGTTTGTTTAATTTGAAGATTGCTTGAGGTTTTTTAATGATCCAAGGTGGTATTTGTGGTAGGTTGCTTTTATATACATTTGTAACAGAAATTATGGATTCTTGGAGAATAGCTTCTATCCGAAGGCCAAATGGTTTGACAGTTTTTTTCTTTTTGTTCAAACTGTTGTTTGTATTTGGGATTGAAGATGCAGTTGTAGGCTGGGTTAGATAGGCAGGATTTCAGTTTTGTGTAAATACTGCAGAGCCAATTTTTCACATCTGAGATGTAGGAGTGCTTCATGGGCTTTGGTGTATAAACTGAGAAGTTCTGAAGGCTCCTAAGACCAGTCTTAGGCCTTTGTGGTGGATTGGGGCAAGCTTTTTAAGGTAGGACTTCCAAGCAGATCTATAGATAGATATACCATAATCTAACTGGGAATGGACTAGTGCACTGTATAACTTAAGGAGCGCTTGATGGTCAGCTCCCCATTTTGTATGGGCGACTACTCATAAGAGTTGTTGAGCACAGGTGGTTTTAGTTTTTAAATATTTTATGTGGGAGATGAATGATAATTTCCTGTTGAAAATAACTCCCAGGAATTTATATCTGTTAATGACAGGTATTTCTGTATCTTCTAGTTTTATGAGCGGGTTGTTGTGCATTTTTCTCAATTGACAAAAATGCATGCATCTTGTTTTGCTTTTGGATATCTTGAATTTGGTTGTGTTTGCCCAATGTGTTATTTTATTGATGCATTGTTGCAGTTGATGCTCTGCAGTTCTTATATATTTTGATCTGGAAGTGATACAGAAGTCATCAACATAAAGATAACCATCAATTCCAGGAGTAAGACACCTTGTAATACTGTTAATTTTTACATTAAACTGACAGAATACTCCCTTGAGGGACTCCCTCTTCCAATTTGTAGAGATTAGAAAATGTTGATCCAATTCAGACTTGGAACTGACTGTCCAAGAGAAGACTTTTTATGAAATTTGGCAATCTTCTTTGCAGTCCAAGGCTATCAAGATCTTTCATTAACGATTATATGGTTTTCACTAACTATTCCTATTTATTATTAAAAATAATAATAATAATAAAAGCAAAAATCGATAATATGTTACGGAATAGCAAGTGTAGGTTATGTGGTGACAAAGACAAATGCTTAATCATATAAGTGAATGTAGCAAACTAAAACAAAGAGAGTATAAGATTAGACATGACTGAGTGGGGAAGGTGATCCACTGGGAATTGTGCAAGAAATTAAAATTTGACCATACTACCAAATGGTATATGCACAAACCAGAATCCATCCAAAAGAATGAGATGCATAAAATTCTGGGCTATTTCAAGATCACCTAATCCCAGCCAGAAGACCAGATATTGTGTTAATTAACTTTAAAAAAAGAAAAAAACTGGCATATAGTGAATTTTGTCATTCTAGAGGACTACAAAGTGAAAATTAAAGAAATCAAAAAGACAGACAAGTACTTTGACCTTGCCAGAGAACTAAGAAAGCTGTGGAGTAGGGGGGTGATGGTAATACTAATTGTAACTAGCATGTTTAGAAAGAGGGCTGGAAGAGTTGGAGATCAGAGGATGAATTCAGACCATCAAGATTGCAGCATTGTGAAGATCAACCAGAATACTGAGAAGAGTCCTGGAGACCTGAGGAGACTTGCTGTCACTCGGACTTCATTGAAAGACCATCAGTTAACACTTACGGGAAAAACTAACAAGGAAAATATTAATAATGATAATTTGATGGTACACAGTTATATGGTTTCAATTATTCCAATCCAATACTAATTTTAAAATAGATCTATTTGACTCATAGATCCTAAAAGATACTACCACTCTGTATCAAAGTGGACAGGGGAGTAATGGCAGATCTCCAGAAGTGGAGCCTAACCCCTAAAAGCAGTTTAGTGCCATATCCAGAATACCATTCTCTAAATATCAGAGCCAACAATTTGCCATTCAATCATTTTATAAAAATCTTACGAATGCTTTTAATCCCGAATTATAAGTTAGCCAAATGCAAGTTTTCCAAATATAGACAGACCCATGTTAACAAGTTAGGAAGGTATCCAAGGAAATGTAAAAAGAAAAAGTATTGTCATATAAACAAACCTCTACACAATGACCAAGCCAAGTTCAATTGATTTATTAAAATCAGTTATTTAAAACTGTTCACATTAAATGTGTGTTCCTATCAATATTTGAATAATTTTGTATTTCAGAAAAATATCTTCCCAAAACTATATTTAAAAAAAAGAGAAAGAGGTCAGAATTAATTATACTGTAACCAGTAGAATATCAGTGTAGTTAATAATTTCTATTGCTGAAACTTCTCAGATTCTTGAAAACATACAAATTCAAATTCTTATTTTGTATAATCATATAACAGTGAAATATCTGATTTACAATGTACATTTTAGATTCTTTTGTAAGAACCCCCAGACTAATTTGAAATATCCTACTGTTGAACAATGCACTGATCAAGTTATCTGAATCAATAACTTTTTTCAAATTCAAAATATTGTTTTTTCAAAAAACATGAAATATAAAACTACAAAAGATATAACTAAGTCTTACAAATTAATTTGTTTAATTGGCTAAAATTAGATACTTTGTTTTCTGAAACAAATCTTACAAAAGTTCCTTTAAAAATTCTGAGCAATTCATACATAATTCAAAATATGACTAATACTGGTTTGGACATTTAAAAGAAATAAAAATTGAATTATATAGAATGATAAATGTTTGGGGGGAATAAGTAAATTAAAAATATGTACAATGGCAAGCAAAATTTATTAGATTCTTAGTTTAAAAAAAGAGAAAAAATCAGTTTGTCTAAAAAGCTATGACTGTTTGACAATGTATTTTCAGGAGTAGTATCTGTGATCATTCAGAACTTTAAGGCGAGATGTCACAATCACACAATATGAATGAAGATATAAATCTGAAAGTAAGATCTTGAAAATAGGGCATGAAAATGAGCCACTTTAGAAAAAGTAGCATTGAATTTATTCATTTATTCAGGGATATTAAAAGTTAAATTCCATATTTAGTATGCCTCTGATTAGCACAAACTATACCCTTGTCTTGACATGGGATGGAGGAATAGAAAGATCATGGCTTTGAGTTTGATATTAACTTCCATGGGTCATTTAATGCCAAGAAAGGTTAGGTCGATTTTGTCTTCTATGTAGGTTTTAGGGAATGAGTTTTTTTATAGTTCTTGATTCTATTTGGCCAGATATTGGTGAAAAGGTTGATTTGGTCAGATTTCAGTGAAAAGGTGAGGTTTTTTGGATGACTCAAGATGTTCTCTAGTTTAGTTTGGTTTCGTTAGTTTTATGGCAGAACTGCTGCAGGCCACTTAATGCCAAACTTTATTTATATACATATTAAACCTAAGATTTACAAATGAATACTTAGTAGGTAATATTCCAAATGAGCCAGAACCCACCAGCCAGCTCACAAACTAATGGCTCCAAACATCGCTACTATACAACATCAATAATTCAACCCAACATCAGCAATTTGTTTGCACATAGTTAAATAGTTATACACATGATTTGTAAACATTTTTCTAATAATATTTCTCAACAAGCTCAAGCTTATTTTTCTTCACAGCCAAATGATTTCAAGTATTTCCATCCAACACAAATCATCCTATTCACTCTCAATCATATGTTTGCACACAGTCAGTCTTGAACACTGCCATATGCACCAGCAACAATTCAACATCAGTTACTTTGCACACATTTAAATATACAGGATATGTGAGAGATTAGTTGGTCAGTAATTCTGTTTTTACTTTTTAAGTGGATGGTTTGGAAAGTAACATTCAAAAAAGGGATTGAGCTCATTTGTTTGTGCACAGCTAAATGGTTTCAAGTCTTGTAATTATTTGTTATACCTTCCAGATCGAGGCTGGTGACTATGCGGTCTGTGTCACTGTCCATGCTTTCTATAATATGGGATCTTTGTAGGGATTTTGTTGATCCCTGAGCATTCACTCCCATAGGTGACTCGATTCTTGATGGTGAAGGGACTGCATCGAATTAGACTGAGAGCAGTTTAAATGTGCCTCCTGGTCTTTCACTGGTCACTTCTGTGTTTGTATGTACTCTTCCAGCCTGGCAAATGGGGGGGGGCTGTGCTTTTTGTTTAAGTTGCCTTGGCTTTTTGATTGTGGGCGATGAGTCCATTTCAATTTCCATTTTAAATTTGTTTTTAGTTTCTGTAGGGGAGTTTTGAGTTGGTTTTTAATTTTTTTCTTTTTTTTTTATCTTGAAGTTGATCTATGTCTACTTTTGGTAGCTTGTGCTTCATTTTTGGTAGGATTTGTTGTTTCATTTTCTGTTGGGTTGTCTTTGGAATTTATTTCTTATTAAGTCTCTTTTGGAGTTTTATGGTGTCTGTTTTGATGTGGGTGGTCGTTTCATCAGAATCTATGTTCATTGGGATGAATCTGTTAGATAATGGGATTGGGTCATTTATTAGGGTTTTTTGTTTGGATTTTTTTTTTTTTTTTTGCTGATTTTGATTGTATTTCACACATTCGCCTGGAACTGTTAAAATGTGTTCCTTGATTGTCTCTTATGATCATTTTTAGTATTGCTATTAGATTTTTTAATTCATTAATCAGTTTGTTTAGTTCTTCCAGTTTTGCTTTTGTATCTTCCTTTTCCTCATTTCCTTTTTTTGTTACATATGCATAACTGGGTTGTTCTACTATTTTTCTGGCCTCAGGGAAGGAGATGTTTCTTGCATATTTTATTTCAATAATTCTTTTTTCCACATTTCACATTCCCATGAACACACAGGGTGTTCTCCTGTGGAGTTGATGCAGTTAAAGGGATTTTTACATTCTAATTCTGTGTGATTTGATTTTCCACATTTTGCACATATTGGTGGTCTAGTGCATTTATCTCTTGGATGTTCATATTTTTGACACTTTGGAGGGTTTGGTATATAAGTTTCTATTTTTGTATTTATGTAACCTATTCAAACCACATACACAAACCACATCGCTCTTCGCGTGGGTAAAAAAGGGGTGCGTCCTGCTGAGGTTGGAGCCCTGGCCTCAGTGTTCGAAAAATCAGCTACAGAGCTCAAACAAAAACTACTAAAATGCAAACAAACAATACAGATAGCGACATTTAACGTTAGAACCCTAAATAGAATAGGTCAACTACCAGAGCTAACTGCATCAGCCGTAGAACATAAGATAGACATAATCTGTATACAAGAACATCGATACACTCACACCGAAGATATCAAATATCACGAAACTGGCAATGGATGGATGCTGGTGACTGTATTGGCATGGAAAAACTCTGCCAATGCATCGGTAGGAGGGGTGGGAATGCTTATAGGACCAAGAGTGCTAAAAACACTTAATAGCATTGAGAGAATACAACCTAGGATGATGGCCGCAACGTTTAATGGCAACCCCAAAGCAACGATCATCTCCTGCTACAGCCCTACCAATGTTAGCGAAGAAACCGAACTAGTCACCTTCTATGAAGATCTATCCTCCCTAGTACGTAGCATTCCAAAACACAACCTGCTAGTCATTGGCGGAGATATGAATGCACAAATCGGGAAAAACGGAAACAACAAATACAGCCTACACAACACGTCAAACAGGAATGGACAACATCTAATTGATTTCATGATAGAAAATAGATTAACATGCCTCAATACAAACTTTCAAAAAAGGGAGGGAAAATTATGGACCCACACATACGCGAACAAGAGTAAAGCACAGATAGACTACCTCTTTATAAACAGAAAATGGAAAAATAGTGCGATGAATTGCGAGGCATACTCCACTTTCGAGGGTGTGTCCTCCGATCATCGAATAGTCACGGCCAAAATACGTCTAAGCCTACGAAAAAACGCCACACGAACAGCGACAACTAAGCACTATGACTGGGCCCTACTTAACAACAGAGACATTAGAGACAAATATGCATTAGAATTAAGAAACAGATTCAAAGCACTACAAGAGAAGACAGAAAAAGTTACCCCAAATGACGAATATGAAAATTTTGTTGAAGCACACCTAGAGGCGGCATCAAAGTGTATCCCAACAAAACCTAGAACTAAATATAGAGTCCCTTGGGAAACGTCAGAGGTTAGAGAAAAACGTGCACTCGTGAAAACTGCCTCCAAAAGCTATTGGAAGAACCCAACAAACACAAATGCCCAAAAACTAGAAAAGGCACAATATCAATTAGCAGTAATATATCTAAAAGAACAGGCAGAATACATACAAAATCAGATAGATAAGATTAGAGACTCGGTGGAAGATAGACAATCCAAGATAGCCTGGCAAACAATAAACGAAGTAAGTAGAAGGAAGAGCACAGCCAAAGCAAAATTGAAAGCTGCAAACCAACAAGAAAGAGTAAAACTGTGGGAACAGCATTTCAAAAATCTACTAGGAATCCCGCCGAAAATAACGGATGAACCGATCACCAAAATTATCAGTAAGCAATTAGACATTAAACTAGGGCCTTTCACCAAAGAAGAACTCAACTCGGTTCTTAAAAAAATTAAAAATAGGAAAGCTGCAGGGTTGGACGAGATCCCCCCAGAAGTGTGGAAGACTAGACAATTCGACGATATACTGCTCCGGCAATGCAACGCTGTCTATAGTCAAAATAGGATAGAAAGATGGATGAAGGGATGCATCCTTCCTTTCCCTAAAAAAGGCGACCTTGGATTAGCCAAGAACTACCGAGGGATAACACTTACATCCATAGCAGCCAAAATCTACAATGCCCTACTATGAAACCGCATAGAACCCAAAATAGACAACATCCTTAGGAAAAACCAAAATGGCTTCCGGAGAAATAGATCCACAACCTCACAAATATTGACCATCCGTAGAATCCTTGAAGGCGACATTACTATTTGTCGACTTTACCAAGGCCTTCGATTCCATCCACAGAGGGGAAAATGGAACTAATCCTACTAGCATACGACCTACCAAAAGAAACTGTAGCAGCAATAATGATCCTCTACAGAAACACAAAAGTGAAAGTACGTTCACCAGATGGAGACACGGAATACTTCGACATTGTTGCAGGAGTACTACAAGGAGACACACTAGCCCCATACCTCTTTATCATCTGTCTAGACTACGTGCTTAGAACTTCGATCGACAAAATCAGAGAAAATGGCTTTGAGCTGACTAAGAGAAGAAGCAAAAGGTACCCCGCAAAAACAATCACAGACGCCGACTACGCTGATGACTTAGCGTTACTGGCGAATACACCTAATCAAGCAGAGACACTACTGCATAGTTTGGAACGAGCTGCAGCAGGCATTGGCCTCCATGTCAATGCGCACAAAACTGAATATATGAGTTACAACCAAACGGGCAACATTACCACACTAGACAGAGCCTCTCTGAGGCTAGTGGACAAATTCACCTACCTAGGAAGTAGCATCTCATCAACAGAAAACGACATCGACACACGACTGACGAAAGCATGGACAGCTATAGATAGGCTCTCAATCATATGGAAATCAGACCTGACCGATGAAATGAAGCGCAGTTTCTTCCAGGCAGCGGTTGTATCGATACTGCTATATGGATGCACTACATGGACGCTAACCAAACGGCTGGAGAAGAAACTTGACGGCAACTACACAAGAATGTTAAGAGCAATATTGAACAAGTCCTGGCGACAACACCCCACGAGACGCCAACTATATGGCCACTTGCCTCCCATCACGAAAACTATACAGGTTAGACGAGCCAGACACGCCGGACACTGCTGGAGAAGCAAGGACGAGCTCGTAAGTGACGTACTCCTATGGACCCCCACATATGGCCAAGCAAAAGCAGGATGACCAGCCCAAACTTACATACAGCAGCTATGTGAGGACACAGGATGTAACCCAGAAGACCTTCCGGAGGCGATGAATGATAGGGAGAAGTGGCGAGAGATGGTCAAGGATATCCGTGCTGGCGGCACGACATGATGATGATGATGATGATGTAACCTATTCTAATGCTGGTTGGAGTTATGGGTTTATTAAATGTTAGTATGTATGTGTTTATGTCGATGGTTCTAGTTTCTTTCTGTATGGAGATTCTCCTCATATCTGATATGCCTTGTGGTTTAAGATGTAGTCTTATTTCTTCAAGGGAACACATGCAAAATCTGGGGATTTTATAACTCCTTTCGAGAAGTTTAGGGTTGGGTGAGGGTATGTTTTTATGTTTAGTTTTCCAAATTGTTTCCATTTAAGTATTTTTTTCTGATTGTTTTTGATTTGTTGTTTGTATAATAATGGTGTTGTTCATAGCTTTTTTGATATTGATTGGTTTACAGTGTATTTCTATTGTTTTTGAATTAGGAATGGGGATAGTTTGGTAATTGGGGTTTCTTCTTTTGATTTAAGTACAATGAATTGATAGAAGCTTTCATTTGTTTCGTGTTCATTTTCTGATTCTGAGAGGGTTTTTTTTATTTTTGGGGTTTTTGCTTGGGTTATATTTTCATAAGCCATAAAGAAAGTCTGAGTTTCATTGACTATGCTCCTCATCCACCATGGAGTCCCACATGGGGATGTGCCTAAGGAGATACCTATTCACCTAATAACATCAGGGCTACATAGTCAATATACTCATGCCGGTGGTAGACAATTTAATCTTATCCCTGAGTTTTCATTCCCAAGATAATTACTCACCCAGGGACAGAAAGGAGTATAGGTCTTTCCTCAACATGATTGACCCTACAACCATCATCCTCTAATTAAGATTTTTGCAAAAATCTGAAAGAGGGCTGACATGACCAACCGAGTGATTGAATCGGGCCTCTCTGACCGCCTGTCTAACCCAGTAAGGGCCAAAGTGGAGTGTTGCAAGTCATGTGACCTCTTTGGTTGCCAGATCAAAGACCGCTCAGCCACCAGGATTCCGTCCTTAAGCATTACAGATTGCCACCCACAGCTAATAGGTAACTTCATTGGGGGTTTTACCCCTCTGCAGAGGTGCAGTCAGCATATTCTATAGCCCCGATCATAGCTTTGGGCACATTAAACTGCCATATCATCATCAGTAAGAAATTTGTTTGTTTAACATTATGCCTGATAAGACGTTCTGTTATATTGAGATATTTCACTTTCAGTTATATTTTGTATTAGATGGAACCTCAGGAAAGTCTCTTTTTTTTTCTATTTAGTATTCCATCAATTTTCATCAGATCTCTTGCACCATTAATGTTTATGTAGGTTTAAACAATTCTCACAATTTTAGTCTTTTTTGTATATCTTTGATTGTTTCTTGTGCCAATTGATCTTCAAATATACTCTCTTGTATTAGAATGTGGTTCAATTTTTGCTTTCATCAGCAATGCTCATGGAAGCCTAAAATGCTGCAGACATTTTCATTCAGTTCCATCTGAAAAATGTTCATAAAGCCACTATAAACCCATAAAATCCTGTCAAACTAAAGAAAAGAAAATCAATTTATCTACAATTTTAACAAGATTGTTTATATTTACAATGTGTTTTTTTTTTTATAATTTTTTCTTTTTAATGAGACAAAAGAAAAAATGATGAATATTTGAACATCCATTTTCTTGCTTATAATTCACTCTCAAAAAGCGTGTGTTAGTAGACTTTATTAACAAAAACTCAGTGTATTACAAATCTGGTCAAATTCGACAGAAAAAGAGAATAAAGAATACCATTTAACAGTCTATTACCATGACTAATTCAAATAGTATGTCCAAACCGCATTGCCCTTCACATGGGTAAACAATGAACACATTCTGCTGAGGTTGTTGCTCTGACCCCAGTGTTCAAAAAATCAGCTAAAGAGCTCAAACCCAAACCAAAATTACTTAAATACAAAAACATTAACATAGTGACATTTAATGTTAGGACTTGAAATGCAATAAACCAGTTACTTGAGCTGACAGCATCTGTAGCTGAGCATAATAGAGACATCATATGTATTCAAGAACATAGATACTACCATAGAGAACTAAAAATAAAATATCACAATTCTAGTAAAGGATGGACATTTGTCTTTGCATCGAGAAACTCCATCAATGCAGTCATAGGAAGTGTAGGAGAGCTTCTCAGTTCTCATGTCTTAAAATCACTAAATAGCATAGGAAAAAATCCAAACAAGAATGATGCAAGGCAGCCATCCCTTGTTACAGTCCCAAGAAGTGGGTAAATAGTGATGTGAATTGTGAGGGACGCTTCTCTTTTGAAGGAATATGCCTTCCGATCACAGAATCGTCACAGCAAAGATACACCAGAGTCCATGCAAAAATAAGAAAAACTGTCAAAACCACACACTACAACTGGTCCTCACTTACCAATAGAGATATTAGCAATAAATATACGGTAACTGTAAGAAGCAAAATCAATACTCTTCAGGAAATATCAGAAACACATACTCCAAATGATGAATATAATAATGCTTCATGAAAACAGGAAAGCAATGATTTACTCACCTGATAGAGAGACAGACTTCTTCGACATTGTTGCTGGAGTTTTGCAAGGAGATACATTAGCAGCATATTTGTTTATAACCTCTCTAGACTTAGTACTTCGATAGATTTAATAAAAGAAAATGGTTTTACACTAAAAAAGCAAGTAGATGATACTGCAGAAACTATGACAGACACAGACAATGCAAATTATCAAGTGCTTCCAGCAAATATACCTGTCCAAGCCGAATCGCAACTGCATAGCCTAGAGCAAGTAGCAAGAGGTATTAGACTCCATGTAGACATAAACAGAGTTGATGTGTTTTAAACAAGAAGGAGGAGCCATTTCTACTCTAATTGGCAAACCTCTAAAATTAGTAGACAAGTTCACATACCTCAGTATCAATATCTCATCTACTGAAAGCGATGTCAGCACATGCCTAGCAAAGGTGTGGACAGCTATTGACAGGTTATCAATCATATAGAAATCTGATAAATCTGATAAAATAAAACGGGACTTTTTCAAAACTGTGGTTGTGTCAATAATACTGTATGAATACACCACATAAACACTAACATGGTGAAAAACCTAGGTGGAAATTACATAAGAATGCTACATGCTGTTTTGGGCAAATCCTAGAAGCAACACCCCACAAAACAGCAGCCACATACCTCCCATCTCACAAGCCATCAAAATAAAAGGAACAAAGACATGCAGAGTACTGTCGAAGAATCAAGGATGAATTCATAAGCAACATTCCCTTACGGACTCTTCGACTTGGACATGTTAGTGTTGATCAACCAGCAAAGACTTATTCAGCTCTGTGCAGACACTGGATGTAGTTTGGAGGACCAGCTGTAAGCAATGGATGATAGGGACGGAGAGAGAGAGAGTCAGGGAAATCTATGCTGTCAGTGTGACTTGAGGATGATTAGCAGTTTAAACTTTTATTGTAAGCCATTTGCAAAGTTTACTTTCTGTGACATTGTAACTTTTCATTGTAAAAATTCCACTCAATCATAAATCGGTGAGACAGACATATTAATTTTTTAATAATTAACTGTTTTTTTTTCACACCCCAAAAATATAGTTATCTGATTATAGTACTAAAAAAAAAACAAGCAGGAGCCAAGTATCTCCAAATAAGAGGGGGTTAGGAAGATTTTTTGGTTTGTTTTTTTGACCAAATTTAAGTTAGTTCGGAAGTTTGTATTGTAAAGAAAAATTATTAAAAAGTTTTCATCATTCAAATTTTTAAAAAAAACCTGAAAAGTTGTTACAAGTCAGTTTTAACTTACTTGCTAAAAGTAAAATAAAATATTCAATTTTTTAAATAAATTCCTCAGCTATGTGAGTAAAGTTTTATTCAATTTTGAATTTCACATAAATAAATAAATTTCTTAATTTAGGTTTTTAAAAATGATAGTACAATAGATTATGAAATTAGAGTAGATCTCCACCAAACATGATTTTAAATTTTTTATGGAGGTGTCAAAATATTTTTTTTCCTCAAATAACTGATTTTTGATAGGTTTGGTGAAGTTTCACAATTGAGAGTCACATTATTTTTTGATTTGGACTTTAAAAAATCTCAGATTTCTATTGATTAGTTATCATAGATCATGATTATCACTGGGGATGAGGGTCATAACTGAAATATAAAAAAAAATTTTAATTAAATGAGAATGAAAAATATTTTTCACACAGGGGGTTGATTTTTTTAATTTTCCATAATATTTTTTGTCTCGGGCTGTTGTTGTTTATAAGAATAGCGGTTGAGGTTGTTGGTAAGGGTCAAGATTTTTTTTAGGAAATTCTAACTGTAAATTGTTTTTTTTGTTTTTACTTATTTAAAAAAAAAAACACTCATGGTAATTACTGATTAGGTATCATAGATATTGATTATTCCCCCAAATTTTAAAACTTTTTTTTAAATACATATGTGATAAATTAAATTTAGTTTTTTTGGTACAAATGGAAGGGAACGGTTATAAGTTGTTTGCATTTACTGCTTTGCCAACTTCTTATGCACTTTTTTCTCCCTTCTCCCCACCCCACTTTTTAAATTAGTCATGTCTGCATGTAAATCTACCAAGAGGAAAGTTTACTTTAAAGAGAAACATAATTATAATAACCATCTTTACTGCTCAGTGAAAAACATCTCATACCTTCTTTCATTAACGTTCTTCACACAAAATGAAAGAAAAAATTGCAAGAGTTGTAAAATGAACCATTTGATTTTCCAATAACTGGTTCTGTAACCATCCCAGAAGCATCATCATCCCAACTGGCCCCTTTTTGCCTCGAAATAAGGAACTGCCAGCTTCCACTGATAATGATTGATCTGAATGAAAAATAAATAATTTACTCCAGCATGAAATAACCGAAAACTAAAATTCCTAAATGTTATTAATTCTCAGATCACTGCAACACATCATGAACTCAATAATCTAAACAAATTGAGTTAATATTCAAACAAAATGTCAAAAAAGAGAAAATAGTTTCAAATCTACCATTAATGCTGTCAAAAACTGAATTAAGGAACTTACAGCTGGTTAGTTGGTTGGTCAGGTTATTTAATGCCAAATCCTCTTCATAAATACATATATTAAATATATAGGATTTGTAACAGAATAATTTGTAGGTAATATTTTTAACAAATCAGAGCTCATTTGTTTGCACACAGTTAAATGGTTAAACAGTTCTATTTGAAGGGACTCTAATAGGTACTACCACTCTGGATCAGAGTAGATCTAAGAGTAATAGTATTGGAGAGGTACTGTATATTCTTCAAAGCTCCAGGACACTCGTGAAGGGGAGTGGTCTTACTCCTCAGCAGAGATGCAATCAGTGTATTCTATAGTTCTAGCTGACTGGGTTGGAACTTAGAGCGAAAAACACAACAAAAAGTACTCAAACTCACAATGAGAAATTAAGAAGTCGTAAGATACTTTCTTTTTTTTTTTTTTTTTAAAGTGGATGCAGAAAAGAAAAAGTCCTTTAAAAGTGAGATCCAAAAACATATCAAAAATTGATTACAAATCAAAAAAGTATGCAAATATGAAAATGAAAACTCATAACAAAATTAGTTGCAACTGAAAATAAATTTCTAAAACCTCCACAGGAATCTGTTTTGTTTTGTTTTTTAAAAGACAAAAAAAATACCAAGGAAATGCCTATGTGTATTTTTGAACTATTAGCATTGGATATGGCCTCTGATACTTTGGAAAGTTATAAATTATGTCTCAAAATCACAATGCAACATGGAAATTAAAAAATTGTCACATAGATGCAGAACTTTGCATGTAAGCAGATAAGGCATATAATCCTATGGCCCAGTTGGCTGGGGCAGTAGAATACACCAATGAGTGTCCTGGATATGACACTAAACAACCTGATGGTGAGGTTCCAGTGATGCTAGAGCTTTGGGGAATGTGGAGCACCCTTTCATTGCCATTGCTCCTAGGTCCACTCTGGCCCAGGATGGTAGTACCTGATAGGGCCCTATCTATGGGTTAAATAGAACTAACTGCATACTTATGCTAATCTGAATTGTTTGAATTAAAACTGTTTGACTGAACTGAATGGCTTGGAGTGGAAGTGTTTTTGACAATTAAATTGTACTTACATTTAAACTGTGTGCTTATGCTGAACTGAATTGTTTGAAATTGAACTGTTTTTGACATTGAAACTGTACTTACACAAAACTGATTTGTTTAATATAGAACTGTTTTGACATTTAACAGTGTGTAAACAAAACCTCAACTTAGCTGAATTAGAACTGTCTGAATAGACTGAATAGCTTGAAATAGAAATGTTTTTGACAATTAAACTGTGTACTCATGCTAAACTGAATTTTTTGAAATAGAACAGATTATTTGCATAAAAATGGATTGAATAAACTGAATAGCTTGAAATGGAAATGTTTTTGACAATTAAAGTGTACTTACATTTAAACTGCATGCTTATGCTAAACTGAATTGTTTGAAATGAAACCGTTTTTGACATTGAAACCGTACTTACACTAAACTGAATTGTTTAATATAGAAGTGTTTTTGACATTAACTATGTTAACAAAATCTGTACTTATACTAAGCTGAATTAGAACTGTTTGAATAAACTGAATAGCTTGAAATAGAAATGTTTTTGACAATTGAACTGTGTACTTATGCTAAACTGAATTTCTTTAAATAGAACTAACTATTTGCATAAAAATGGAATTGGTGTTAAATAACCTACAAAGGTTGATATACCATAAAACCCAACCAACCAACCATATAATCTTACAAAATTGTTTTACACAAAATCAAAGAGGCCAATCTTGGCATTAGGAAAGATGGGACCAACTAAGAAAAAGTAAAGATTCTTGACACCAGCTTGACCTTAGACCCAGTTATTTTGTCTCTTTGGTTATAATAGAATTACCAGAGCAAATAACATCTAACACTAAAACTGATTTCTGGGAGCTCAGTGAAATCTATGCTCATGTACAAATAGATCAAGACATTTTTATGCCTGTTCTATTTGATAAGATTTCTTTCATAATGACAGAAGAAATTAAGTGAGCAAATTGTAGAATGGATTCAAAATGAATAAAAAGTGAGAGGCCATAGCATGAAGTGCATGGTTCATGTTTTGCTTGAATTTCAAAGAACTAATTTAAACTAAGAGTCTTCAAATTATTTCCAATGCAGAGAAGTTAGGCAGAGATGCACAGTGACTTCTCTAACAGTGTGGATGGCATCTGAACTCCTTAATGATCAAAAGTGTAATATCCAAGATTACTGAAGGGCCTAATGCTGGTTAAAAATATCAAATCCCTGATCAACAATTACAGAGACAACAGTTTTAACGGGTTGTTTGAGGATTCTGCCCAAGTGTTGGACCATCAAGAAAGCATCAGAGAGAAAAATTTGGTGGAAATTAGAAAATGAAAAGTCTCATGTATGACCTCAAAAATAAAAGGGTTCTTTCCATTCTCTCTGTTCATGCCATCATAACATCCTTTGTGGAATTTTTGGCTGCTAGCCCAAGAAAACCGAGTATATTGAGATATATAAGAATATACACCCACTGCACCAAAATATCCAAATGGCAATATGATACCCTGATTTGATACTGAAAGAGAGATTCCTGTCATTATCTAATGCCAATCTCAACATCAGAAATCCCTTGTGTACTGCAGCTTTTAAGTCTATTGATACTGACCAGGCTCTTTTGCCGCAAACTATCAGCACACTTATGAAAAGTTTCAAGTGCATAGATAACCAACTGAAGGATTTCTTGCAAAGGGACATTTACAATTGCCCACAGTAAAGGAAATGATAACTTTACATCTGAACATCATTTTGGGAGTTTGATGCTAGTCAAAAAGATACTCATACATGATTCCATTTCCACATAATTTCATTGATACTAAAGGCTTGTGGGTAAAATGTAAGTAAATGGTTGCCAGGCTTATCAGCTGGAGACAGAAACAAGTTGTAGATGAAAGCAAAAGGAGGTAAATGGCTTAATGAGAAATACTAACAAAAGGATGAACTTAAAATGAGCAAACAGGTTCAGAAGCAGGAATGGAGAAGAAGAGAAGTTAGGAAAGAAAGCAGTTAAAAGTCCTGTTGAGATGATGGTTCTTCCATTATAGGACATGAGGGTGGCAGTGACTTATGAGTGGTTCACTGGTGTAGTTAAAAGAAAAGAGAACTTTAGATTGATTTTATGGAACCAGGATTAAAACTGGGCATCTATAAATGGCCTCTCAAACCAAACTCTAGCATAATAGATGTTCAGTATTTAATTGGATCCAGAATTCCACACCTACACAGTGCTTCCAGTGGATACTGTTTCATGCTAAAAGATGCTTCTTCCATCCAGTTAATCTACTTGAAATACAAGGCCTTATACTTTTAAAGGTAATAGAATGCTTGATATATGTTAATAAATTAGTATATAAAAAGTTTTGTAAAGAAAGATATGGAAAATATGTTTATGTTTAATCAGAGATCATTTCTACCTAGCTCTTTAAATATTTATGAGAATACTTTGGAAATAATTTTTAATAAAGCCACTAAACTTCTAAGCACGTCTGTTTGATTCTATTTTTCACCTGTGTGTATTATAAAGTACTAAACATTTCATTTTGAAAGAAGGTGGGAGTGACAGCAAATTAAACAAATTTTATTATAAAAAATATTTTCTGAATAAAAACATCAATAAAAAGTTCAAGTGATGAGTCATATCTTTTTTTATTAATGATTCCATGATTTTCACCAGCAAATTTTATTGTTTTATCTTGAAAAGTTTTGGCTGTAAATGAAATTTGTCAATGAAAACACAATATGTTGTCCAAAAATTTTCAGGAAAATGGGGGCCTTTTTGTCCAGTTTTTCCAACTTCAAGTGCTTATATTTCAAGATGGATGGATTTTGATAATTTAAAAATCCAAAATCTTATATCAATCTACATTTTAGAAATATCCTCTTGGTTATAGCAAAATCTTATTTCAAATTTTTTCATGTCCATAGCTACTTTCATTACTATATATCACTGTTACCTGTTTTTCATTATCCCATAGCAGATATACTTTTTCAAAGTCTTTTTTCTCATTTGGTTAGAGATGGATTTCTTTTTACTACAATATTCATTCATTTAGCTAATTCTAACATAGTGTCTTTCTTATTGATACTTCACCAGTAATGCTGCTTTTTATCTATTATTTGATGACCTATCTTGACGTTAGATTGGGTAATGTTAATCTAACAAGCTTTCTTTGATCTTTTTTGTCCAATTTTTAATGGTCTACTTGTCTTTTTCCTTCACAACATCGGCACACTTCTTCTATGTGATTGAGCCTAGATGTTCCAAAATCTTTGCTAAATTCACATTAACTCATTTTTTGTGGCACTCTGGTAATCTTCATCATTTTCTCCTCAATTTACTCTTCACACTATGAAACTATCAACTACACTAAAAAGCCTCACCAAAGTTAAGTAGTGTTAAGCCTGGTCACTATTTAGATGAGTGACCACTTAGTAACAGAAGGTATTGTAAGCAACCTCAGGCCTGTGTGCCAAAGTCTTAAAAGTTTAGTAAATAACAACTACACTAAAATGTCAAATTGAAACCTATAATTGGTCCATTTAATATAAGAAATTTGCATATACAGTGGTGGAAATAAGTAGAAGACATCCCATTAAATTGTTAATAATTTTCTTATTACTGCATAAATTCCTCTGAAAATTTGTGTGTGGTACCTACATCCAATGGGTATTGATATACATATTCAGTTCTATAACAACTTTCCACAAAAAAATAAATAAATAAAATAAAAGGTATTAAGAAAAATATGTTTACAAGGGTGGAAATAGATATAAGACAGTTTTGAAAATTTGTATTTAACAGCAAAATTGTACAAAATTCAATATTTACATTTATTCCCTTTCAATTGTAAAACTTCAACACATTTGTTTTGGATTGAATCAATAAGTTTTCTGAGAGTTTCAAATGGAATTTCAATCCAATACTGTCTAATGCAAGATTTTAAAGTTTCTCTATCTTCAAATTGATGTTTATTTCCGTATACTCTTCTTGACAAAATTCCCCACAAATTTTCTATTAGGTTTAAATCTGGAGACTTAGTGAGCCAGTCCAAAACTTCAATATTTTTTGTTTTAAACCAGTCTTTTGTGAGCTTAGAAGTGCGTATGGCTGCATTGTCCTGTTGAAAAATGGCATTATGGGTGTCTAGACAATTCATAAATGGGAAGACTTTTTTTCCAATACATTGATATATAAAACAGAGTTTTGTTTCCCTTCCATCACTACTAAATCAGCCTTTCTAGAAGCAGAAAAAGCTCACCAGACCATAACAGATCCTCCTCCAAATAGTCTTTTCAAAAACAGTTCCTCCTTTCTTAAACCATGCCAATAACACTTGGAGCTGTTGGGCCCATCCAAATTAAACTTTTTCTCATTAGGAAACACCACGGTTTCCCATTTCTCCTTTGTCCATGTTACTTTTTTCTTTACCCAATCTACACGCATCTTCTTGTCTTAAGCAGTTCAAGCAGAGGCTGTCTTCCTGTTTCGATAAATGAAATTTGGTGATTCATGAAGAAGTTGAAGAAACTCTTCTTGGAGTGATGGGTAAATTCTGAGATTTTTACAGATCTCTTGAGATTGATTGTCTTTTAGAAGCTTCTCAAAAAAGTCGACGTCTAGCTCGATTTGTAATTTTAGGTGGACGACCTGAACATTTTCTGGTGCCATATGATTCAGGGTTCTTTAGATAATTTCTCACAACTGTTCTGGACCTTGACAGTTCTCTTGCAATGAAACTTATAGATTTTCCTTCCAGTTTATAGTGGGGAGTTCCTAGGCATTTTGCAGTAACTGTATTCAATTGTGAAATGTTTGAATAGAACTCACGTGGATTAAAATCAGAATAAGAGTCTTTTTATAATCTATGCATGCACTTATTCTTCCTTTGGCATTCTGAAGTAAACCAGATATACAAATTTTCAAAACTGTCTAATAATTATTTCCACCCTCAAAAATGAAGTTTTGTTTATAACTGTTTTTTTTGTGGAAAGTTGTTATGAAATCGAATACGTATAATAATACCCATTGGATCTAGGTACCACACACAAATTTTCAGAGGAATTTGTGCAGTAATAAGAAAGTTATAAACAATTTAATGGGATGTCTTCTACTTATTTCCACTACTGTATATCTTAATCTTATCTTACCATGAAATTAAAGCGAGACCTTATTTTCAGCATCACCTTACATTTAGATCTATCTACTCTCATACTATATGTGTGTAAATGCAACAACTTGCACTACAGTCTTCAATAAAAGTCCATTTAGAGTTTCTTAGTTAAAATTAAACAAATTGGAAATTTAGCTCAGAGGATCATTTCTTCTGCTCACCATTATAGTTTAGTCTGGCACAAAGCCATGTTCCAATTGATTTAACTAAGTTTAGTATAGAAAACAACAACTTTTGGGGCACTCAGTCATAATAAAAGTCACTACAGAATAGTCTGTGAGATTATCATGGCAAGGCATTTGCTACAATAAGTCTTAGTAATTTGTTGATTTGAAAACAAAAAGAAAAAAAAGATTTAGCAAATTTTCACTTTATGGCATTACATCACCTTATTTATCAAACAAATAAATAAACTTAATATGCTGACTAGCAGGTTATGAGTGTTTATATACTTATTGTACTATTGTTACTGTCTACAAAGTCAAATGGGATTGAGACTTTCACATGATTCATAAAAGTTTTTATTTGTAAAGCTAAAAGCAGTTTTTTTTTTTCTTGTTACCTCAATGTTAGGATGTACTGTTTACAACTACTTTAAACATATCCAGTTATTATCAGCATAGGTCAATGTATTTTGTTTATATATTTAAGTAGAAGTAAGGTTTGTATATGCACTAGAGTTATAGTACAAATATTTCCATGTTAAAATTATCAATCAGTTTTAAGCCTTTAGTACAACTGCATAATGTAAAAAGTAAATAACACCAATGCAAAATCCCAACAAGAACTTTTAAGTGTTGTATTGTAATCAGACAAGAATTCATAAGAAAACAGGACGAATTCTACTCCTTAAAGATGATGTAATTAGAATTCAGCATTAGATTCAAAACAGTAAGCAAAGCCTAAATAAGTGAATGTAAATTAACTTATTTTTCTTTTTCTTTCACCATACCTAAACCAAAGTCCTTAACAGAATTCTCTGGCAACATAATCATTTTACATTGATTTATTTAAAAAGATAAAAGCTAATTTTAGAATATTGTAATTTTGTATTAATGCTGAAGATTTTGCCAATGAAACTAACTAAAAATAATCATTCAAGAGATGAAATTACTCAATCACAATTATCTTTATGTTTGTAATTCATCCACCTTCTTTTTTGTTAGACAAATATTAAAACATTCTTCAAATCAAGTACATTTTCTCTTTACTTTCTTGATTATCTAAAAGTATATATCTTGAATATGATACACCAAAATGTAGCTTAAATAGCAAAGTTAGAGGCAAGCCCTTTTCCAACTTAAACAAGCCATAATCTGGTTGTATTTGTATGTTACTATCATGAACAATATACAAAACTAATATGCTCAAAATAAATGAAGCACCACTTGTCACTACATATAAACTGAAGTTATATAGTACCTCAATGATAATGTGTTTAATCCTTTTTAAGTTCTAAAAAAAAGAAAACAACATTATTAAAGTTACATAGTTGGAAAGAAGGGATTGTCTTAGTTCTTTAAACTATAAAATATTTACATCTCTTTTTACAGTGGGATTACAATATTAGAAAATTATCCCATTCTGCAGTAACTTGGTCATCAAAATTCCTTCTTCTTATCAGATTACAACACTGGAACTTAGACAAACCTGCTTAAATTTGGACAAAGAAAAAAAACATTAAGAAAGCCAAAAGATTGAATGACCTATGTAATACTCTAGTTTGGAAAAAGGGTTAATCAATTGAAGGCATATTAACCAAGTAGATAGGGGTATGGTCATACTTTTATGAAATTCAAAGGTACTGAATAAAAAAAAAACATTGAAAACCCAAAAGATAGACAGCCAGGCTCCAGCAGAGGTCACCTGGCTGTTTATGAAAATTATCAGTAGGCATGATAAGAAAAATTCTTCAGTTGTTTGATTAATTTGGAAACTTTCCTTCACCTATACATCAGATTCATCACAAAAAAGACAGTTATGCTTGCTCAGGAATGAGAGCCAGGTTGAATATAGAGAGGGTGAGAGAAACAAGGATGCTCTAAGACCCTGTTCATACAAGGTATGAGTGAGAGATACAAATTAATGTTGGAGCTGAGAGGGTGGATCCAACCTTCTGACTATCAATGCTCCAAATTTGGAAAAGCTGTTTTTAAGAAACATGGATAATGAGAAATTGACATTAAACATAAGCAAAATAATATACTCAGCCAAGCCTCCGCCGATTGGATACTAGACTTAGTATAACCAGGATTTTTGATATTGGGTTCGGAGAGAACTCAGAGTCGAAAGAACAGTAGATTAAGTAAGTTGACTACCGCTTCTGCAATGAAACCTTGTACCAAACTTCGAATACTAAGGATTTGACTTACTGTTGCATCGTTCACAAATCTATTGCATATTTCAGTGTCACTCAACTAGGATCGAATGGGAAGGGTTGAAATAGCAAACGACATAGACAAAATGTGTTATTACATGTTTAACCCATGTGGACTTAATTGGTTTGTGTGTGCGGTTGTTGGAGAATTATTTTGATGTAACCATGGGTCGTCAACTTTAGTGACTTCAAGCGATCTTCTCAACTTCTGTGATCAAAACACAACATGGACAGAGAGGTGGAAGGTCATGAAGAACATGATGCAATCAAACCAAGCAGAATCTTGCCTAACAACAAGATACCAGTGGTGGCCCCTTCACTAAATGTTTCACTGACTAGTTGCCATAACCAGGTTCGACCAGACATATGCATTGTAAGTTTTAAAAAAAATCATTGAGTGACTAACTATAACAAAAAATATTCTTGAAACATAATATTCAAGTTCTCTTACTAAATAATAATAATAAAAAAAAAATGAAAGAAAAAAGGTCTAATACAAATGTGCTACAGTAAAAAAAATATTTACACGTTAATACATATTAAGAAAACATGTATATGCTAGCTTTTTGGCAATACATGGTATAGTTAATATTTAGTCAATTTTTCACTGTGAAATAAATCTAAGACTATATTTATAATTATCGAAATTAACTCCGATACCAACCTCATAAACCACACGAACTCTGACACCATTGGATTGGAGCTGTTGAGTTCATATTTTTCCTAACAATAATAACAAAACAACATTCATATTTAATGATTAGAAGTGAAAACTCACTTACTTTTCTTATGTGAACAACTTTCTGAGTTAGCAATTTTACTTCTTAGAAAACATAGAAATTGATTTGTTCTGTTTGAAATTCTTTTTTAACTTATTTAAGTTAAACCTTTGTTTTGAAAATTTTAGGCAAGAAGTTAATAAACCTTGCATTTTCTTTTTCAATTTAAGAGAAATTTAAAGAGAAACTTTGGCTGCGCAATTAATGTAAATTGAGAAAAAAATATTTAGCGATTTGTCAAATTAAGAAAATGACAGGTTTGTGATTTTTAAAAAGTTATTTATTGATATTTATTTCAAGTAAAAATATCTATTAAAAAAAATGACAAAATGTGTTTTATCTGCAAAACCTGGGAAAAAATAAGAACTTGACATATTTTTTAGTACAATTTTAACACATTAGGTGTAAAATGAGAGAAAAGTTTATATCATCAATTAAAATAGTATCAGCATTTTTATTTTTTGCCAACTTTAATGAATATATTTCTAAACCAATTTTCAAAAGTGTCACTATCAAACCATCCTGATTTGGTACACAAGAACCTGACCTAGTCTGGACACCTTTAATCCAAATCTGGTAAGTATTTTGTTTTATACATCACAAAATAGAGTACTAGTAAATGATTTGTTACCAAATTATTTCTGGATATTTTGCTTCTCTTTTCTGAATACATTTTGGATCATCAGCAAAGTTATTTATGTTGTAATCATAGATGTTTTATTATATGAGTCATGTAATCTAATTCAATTTTTAATCAATCAAAATGTTCATTAATGATTTCTTCAGTAATAAATCACTCAATTAGTTCAGGCTGATTCTTTTTTAAATGGACTACAAATTTTCTCATTACATTGGTACAAACTGAATAAATTGCTATCATTAACAAAGATTTTTATATAGAATTAACCATATTGTTCTTTTTTTCCTATTTTTCTTAAAAATAAATGAAAAACAATTCTTTTTATTAAAATTTGTTTAGTCACTTCAGCAGTTTATTTGGAGTAAAGTAAAATAATTAAATTTCCAATAAGAATTGCTATAAATTAATAAAAAAGATTTTTGATAATAATAATGATAATAAGATAAATTCTATTTTGATTAAATTTGCCATAAATCTTTCCAGTTTTACTAATTAACTAGTTTATTTACACAAACTTCTTTATTGACAAAAAGTTTGTAAACAAAACTAAGAGTTAAATCATGAAAAATTATTTTTCTATTCACACCTAAGTGAATTTAAGTGAAGTTAAGATTTTTTAATTAATTTATATTGAAGTAAACATTTACATTAAATTTCAAGAAAATAGAACTGAAAAGTCTATCAAATATTAGCAATAATTGTATGTCAAATATAAAATATAATAGTTTTATTCAATGTAAATTGCTTTTTTTTCTCTCTGACGTATAGAAGATTCTCTTTCTTCCCCTTCTTTCCCTACAATTAAAACAGAATAAATAATTTGTTATTCATCTGAAGTGATGACAGGGTATAAAATTCAAATAGATTTTGTTCTATTAATATTATAGATGATGATAACAAGTTCGCTAAGGGATAAATTTCAATAGAAACATATGTTTGGGATAGTTATTTGATACTGATGAGAAAAGAGTTCTAGTCATAGTAGCATGGCAGTCCAAGTTACCACTAGAAAAAAATTGACATTTTGGGAATTTTGGTCAAGTACTACACAAGAATTGTGTTTTTTTATTAACAGATATATTCCATGCATAATAATACATCTCTCAATAATATTAATCAAAACAAACATTTTGGCAATCCATGGACTACCTTATTTGTAATTTTTTTAAAAACATCCAATTTTCAAAGTTGTATTAGAAAATGCTTTAATAAGCTCAAGCTGCCAAAAAATCTAATCTCCAGACATCATAAAAGCATATTTCAACCTTGTGCTAAAAATTTAAAGGTGTAGCAGTTGTTACAGAAACTTAATACAGAAAATACATTGCTATTTTACTTCGATGTTTATTAGCTCAAATTGCTTGGGCAGTTGAAATAACCAAATTTTATGGTACCAATTATTTATACTTCAAGACATTAACAATATAAGAGATTTTATCTCACAAAAAGTATAACATAACAGTCTAAAGTAAAAATGATTGTTTTACAAACTTTATAAGGTTAGTCAATAAATTATTTTAAAAATCAATTCAAAAGTTTGTATTTCACAATTGGCACGCAAGTAACATTCTTAGATATAACTTTATCATTGATTACTATACAAGTATAACTTGAAAAATTCACTGTATAGATATTAGATAACTTTTGTAATAAATCACTAGATGCCTTTTTTGTTAATAATGGGCAAGAACCTAATATCTATTTGGACATTTTAGACTAAACTACTGACATAAAATCATCTAAGTGCTAAATGTTTTAAACCATTGATTTACATTGTAAAATTGATAGAAAATTTAGCATCTTCCCCAAGCCAAAATGATAAATAAATCTACATGCAATCAATTTTTTTAGGTTAAATGTATATAACTTCTAATGACTTTTAGGAATTATTAAATCTGCGCTCCAAAGACAAATATTCAATCTTTCTGGTTGATAGTTGTGAGGAGTTCACTTGTTTGTTTATATTTTGTATCTCCAATGAGTGTCAAAAAATTCTTAACTAGAAAGATTTAGCTAATTACCAATTGTAATATCATAATTCAGTAAATTTTAAGTCTCGTGAAGCTAGAAGACAAACACATAACAAGTTGCAAATGCCCTTAGGAAAGAAATGGATCTTTCTGTTCTTCTACTAGGTATGGATAAATAGTTCTTTAAAGTTAGTTAGGCAACCAGTCTGAGAGAAAAAAGAAAAACAAAATTTAAACCAGCTTTACACTGCTTGTGTCACATCCTGCCTGAAGCAGAGGAATTAGATAAATACTTGCATTTCTATTAGGTTCATTTCTTATTCCTATAAGAAGTTAACAACAGATAATAAATGCAGAGAAAATTTTCAGTAGTTATCATAATTAGTAGTGTCAGTATTAGCAAAAACTGAGCGTAATAGAGACTATAATAAAATGCCACATATACTTGTATATTTAATTTTTGTCTTTAACTAAGAGAAACCTTCCTCAAAAACAAACTTGTGCAAATTCAGTAGCTGCTATTATTAACTTCTGCAACATCAAAACATAACATATTTGTATATATTTATTTCTGTCTGCAATACTTCATATTAAATAAAACTTTTTCAAAATGTTTACAGTGTTCATGACACTGAAGCACAGGCCAAGAATAAAAAAGAGTAAGCATTCTACACAATAAAAGTTGATTTGATTAAAGTGATGTAATAATGCTATTTGTAGAAGACATTAAAAGCAATGCTATTCCTCTAGGAAACTAGACGTCATTTTTTACTGAAAAAATAAATCAATGTCATTGTAACTTTAATAATAGTCATTTATAGAAGCCTTAAGTAGTAGAGAGCTGAATTATCATTAAAGAAACAGACCATATTGAAACTTATGAATTGGCATCTTCCTGTACAATTAAAAGAAAAATAAAATAAAATGTTTTATCAAACTCAATGAAACAAAATATAAAGAACACTCCAACAAAGATGAAGATACATTAATATATAAGTAAGTTGGCCAACCATAGTCAAGGGCAACCTGAAGGCTTCCTTTTCAATAGCTACAATACTGGGATGTAGAGGAGGGTGCTATTCCTTTCCCTGGATTGCCCCACTTACTCTTGATCCATACCTCATAATGCTGAGTATTAAGCAAGGAGGCATCAAATACCATTTTTATAGTCTTTGGCATGACTCTACTTTGAATTGAACCCTGGTCACCCAAGCCATTGGCAAACACTAACCATTATCCCAAAGAGCTGGTTATATCAATGTATATCTGAAATTAAAATAGATCTTATAGTTACCAGGTAATTACTATGGCAAAGAATTTGTTTATTACTGTTATGATAAGCAATAGAATCCTTGTCTGATATTCAACAAGGGTAAATATACATAATTTTGCTATCTAATTTACATTTGGTTTGAACATAGCTCTCTGCCATAATGTTTTGCCAAAAATAAATAATTTACCAGTAAAAATAAATAAATAAACCAATAAAAAGAACACATACAATAATAACAGTAAAAAAAAAAAAAAAAAAAAGGATTTAAACTCAAACTGTTAGAACCTAATAAAAGTAAAAGCATGACTGCATATATGAAATTGACATCTTATTATTTTTGACAGCACACGTACAAGAGTGAATAATTAACAAAAATTAGACTCACATATGATGATGAAAATAATAATCCAGCTCATTAACTTTATTGATCTTTGCTTAAATTCAATAATGCAATATGTTATGATCATTGTAACAAATCCTAAAATAGCTTTAGAATTAAGAACAAAAAGTACAGAGGAAGAATAAATTTGATAAATAAAATATATTTTTTCTTTGTGAATCTCAGTAAAAATTCTAAATAGATTGTTCTTTGAATAAATTTTACCAACAACATTTTTTTTTCTAAATAATTGAAATCTGTCCTACACTTATTTCGCTGAACTGACAAGTACATTTATTCCACTTTGGTCCAAGTTAAGACTGAAAAAAAAAAAAAGAAAAACAGTAAGACATAGAGGGTTAGAAACAAATCCAACCTCAAAACCAGTCTGAGCTAGATCTAGTAGAGCTTAAAACCTTTCTATGCATGACGAATAAAATCTGAACATTTAAATTAGGTGAAATCCACTGGCATCCTAACTCTATGGACATATGAACTTTTGATTGATTATATAAAATAAAACATCTTTTTTTGTTTAGTCATCCATTAAAGCCCTGGATGATGAACCATCATGTGCGGTAGAGTATATATTTACCTAACCCATCTGCCACAAGCAAGATGCAATACAACATCAATTTTTAAGCAGAGTACAGCTGGATTGAATTCAGAGTTTTCCTTCTTCAAGACTCATTGACTTACCAAGCTTGAAGATTCATGCCTTCCACTACTAACAAGTTAGTAAATAACTATTGCCCACCACTCAAGTTATATTTGTCTATACTTAAATATTATGAAGTAAATTAAAACATCAAATTATCCAAAGATGAATTATCCTCGATATATTTTAGATCAGACAATGCCAGTTAAAAAAATACAAAAAAATTTTTTAAATCACAATTTTTAAAAATATTATATTATGTTGTTAAAAACTGTTTTCATTGGTTAATAAATGAATCTATTGATCAATAACAATTCAATCCCAAAATGGTAAACCTGATTGTTATCATTCAGATCAAGTAACAATCTTTTTTTTCTTTTATTCATTTATATCTTTATTTTTCTCAAAATTTAATTTTGCATTTTCAGTCATTCATTCTATTGCTGAATAACAGCCATTTACTTAAAGTGAATCTTAAGGGAACATTGTTAATGGAACTTTAAATCAAAATGTCACTAGTGAATATAAACTAGCAAACAAGCCTTCTATACATGATATTCTAAATATAACACATGAGATCATAATTTGAGTTTGCATATCACATTGGGTTTTTGTTGTATATCATTACATATATGTGATGCCATATAAAACACTGCCCACATAGTAAATAGCAAACTTTTTTTTTTCATACTACTGTATAACCTTCAACTTTGAGTTATTTGGCAATATCTGATTCAATTCACACTATAAAGATATCAATGGCAATTAATACTGGGCGGCATGGGATAGTCTTGTCTCATAAAGGAAGAGTCAGAAATCTCATCAATATCAAAACATACAGAGTAAAGCTGACATGAACAGAAAGCAAACTAATTAATTTCACTCATTCATAATCCTTTTATTCTGTCTGCTGACTCAAGTAGATTATGTTCATAATCAGCTTAGCTGCCACCATCTTTAACTAGTAGAAACAGTGCCTTTAAAACTAGGATCAAACAAGTGGTTCTTTTGCAATTCTTCAATTATGATAATCACCACATTCATTATCTATTTATAAATCAGCGTTAAGGAGGATAAAAAAGATACAAAAAATCTATCTAAAAAATACTATGATTCTTATATTAAATTAGCAAGACACTTACAGTTAATACAAGCAGAGATTTTTTTTATCTTGACACATGACATAAATCAATTCAACAACATTCAATATTTTGCAAGCTTCTAAGACTGCTACATATGAGGCTCTATCAGTGATTTGGAGATAAATTAGAATCTGACCCTTCCTTTGTACAATATACCGATATCCCATTAGGAAAACTAGTGGAGATGAAACATAATAATTCCAATTGGGGTTTGACATATATATTGATATACAGTTTCAAATGAATCCCTTCTCTATAAGGAATATAGTTTCACCATCAATACCAAAGACTGAACTGCTCCTAAGAAGCCCCTACACCAGGTTTCATATTGTCAAGGAACAAAACCTCCAGGCAGTTGACAGCTTCATTTACCTTAAGAGCATACTCATACCTGCTGTCAACAACAGGATTGCAAAAGTTAATGCTGCCTTTAGGAGAAGGTAGGAGTGGAGAGGAATCAGTTTTACCATCAAGCTGAGAGAGTCTATTATTCCATTGGTTCTTATCAACCTCTTTTATGCTTATGAGACTTGAATTCTCTATAGAAAACAAATCAACCAGATTCACAAATGTTGCCTCTAAACACCTTCAAATCAGATAGCAGGGCAAAATCCAATATGGAAGTCTCAAAGCAGACCAGCCTCCAAAGCATTCACACCACTGTCAAAAAACATAAGTCAAATGAACTGGCTACATAATGCACAAGACCTTAAACAGTTGCTGTCTGAAGAAGTCTGTCTCAGTTAAAAGACAGCGGGCAGAAGACACATCTTTCAAAGCTCAGGACATTAGCATCGACTTTTGAGTGAGAATGGCTCAGAACCATCATGAGTGGCAGATTATGTATTTAATCAAAACCATCACCAATAGAATGTAACATAAGGTCAATTTTTAAGCAAAGTAAAGCGGATTTGAATTTAAACTTTTTCTTCTCCTAGAGTGGTTGCCTTACAAAGCCTAAAGAACCCAGTCTACTCTTCTATGTACTCATAACAAGGTTGAGGGCAGATGAACTCATGCTTTTCTTAAGAGTATTAGTATGAAGTGAACACAAACACTTTCATCCAGAATTTAAACTTTGGTTAGAAATTCTATTTTCTATGATGATAATCATAGAAAATAGAATAAAGAGGACAAAACAGAGACTGATGCAATAGAATTCAGGAAAATTGATGAAGCACAGAAGAAATGATCTCGCCACACAAATTATGGTGATATAATGTTAGCCATAATTTCATGATAGTTAGAAATACATCTTAATACAATATATTTATCCGATTCCTTATGTACATACCATCATAGATTACAATAACATATACGTAATATAACATTAATACAACATAGACAACTAATACAAATTATTATAACATACATATTGCAATTTAACACAGAACATATTCCAACATACAAATACTAGTATTGCATAATACACCATAGTATATTTCAATACCCTGATATTCCCACCCCACCTATTATCCTTGCGTTTTAGATCTAGCATCCATTTTCGTCTATTATACTCACAAGTCAAATCAAAAAATGAATCTTCTTCATAATGCAATGATGATAAATTTGATCCTTAGTTAAGATCATCACTACACAATTTTTCTTTTCTTTTTCTTAAATCAGACAAATTCCCAACTGTCTTGCAACTTCCACTACACATCACTAAACATATATTCAGGAGACAACCTCAAATCTGCCAAATGGCGCATGTATCATCATGTGCACATACATACTAACAATCACATATACACCCACACACAACAATATGCAAATATAATCTACACAAATACACACACAAAAAAGAGTTATATACAATTCTAACAAACTTTTGACTATTTTTCAATTTTTTTTTATTTCTCCAAAACCTTTCTTTCTCTGATGATTGTGGTATAAAGACCACAAGAAACCAGTGGTCACAGATAGGCATCCATGCTATTAAATATATAAACTAATATATATTTATTTATTATTATATAATAGATCTGTCACAGATATTGGGTACTCTCCAAATCATACTGCATTTAGTGTGCGAACTTAGACTATCTCAGCCAGGTATTGAGCAACAAAAAAGAGGAATTCATTTTTTCTCAAGACTTAGAAATAACTATTTTAAACTTATTTTAATACTACCCCTTTAAATATAGAAAATAATAAAATTAAACATCGATTCAAGATATTCATTCATTTTTAGAGGTTTACGAGAGTATCTGATGTCATTGAACAAATCTGAACCAGTTTTTCATATGTCACACTAGGCAGAAAATGATAAAAACAAGTGAAATGTCCCTTAAATACAAATAATTCTCCTAAATTTTAATAAAAGGAACTCTGCATGTAATATGGCTAAGTGCTGCTAATTTAAATAATGGGGCTATAGTCAAATAATAGATTGACTGAATCTTTTGTTTGACATATAGTGTACATAATTTTAATAGATTTAAATGGTTGTCTTAAAAGCAGAAACTGATAATTTCAAATAAGTTTAATTTACAAGTGATGATCCCGAGATCAATTCTAGAACTTGGCTAAGATTATATAATCTCAGTAACCAAAAGTTTCTAGGATTTATAAAAATAGTTTGAAATCTAATCAGTACGTTCCAAGGCATTGATGAGTACACGTGAAAATGATGTGGGCATATTCTTCCATCCGTGTAGCAAAAAGGGTCAACTCACTGGATTCGCAAACTGATTGATATGTTTGGAAAATAACACGAAACATAAGAAAGATATAAAAAGTGTACATACAAAAGTATGTGTTCTAATTCATTTTTCCCGACAAGAGATGACCGTGTTTGTTCCTCACAATAAAACAACATAAGGCCTGTGACAAAAGAAAGGAGATGAGCCATCAAAAGAACACAATATGGTAATCAAAGCAATCATTGCTATTGGCCAAAGAAGATAGCAGAGGGCTATCCAGCACTACAAAAAAAAAAAAAAAAAAAAAAAAAAAATTCATTTTCCAATTTTTTTTTTCAGTTGTCAACCTAATTAGTTACAAAGACAGATAAAAAGAATAATTTCTTTTATTGTAATTAAAAATGAGGCGATAGTAAAAAAAATGTTAAAACATTCAAATAATCAATAAACAGACTCGCGAATGTTTTCACTGATGAAATTAAGACAATTTATTGCCATCTTTTCAATCCTTTCTTCATAGAAGCTTAAATGTTAACTCTTCTGGGTCACTTTACAACTTCCAAGACTTAAACGATCTGATTATCTGAAAGTAATAATTTGTTCAAAATGCACATCTTTCATTATATGGCCAACCTTCTAATTAACATTTTTCTTGCTTTCACAATTTTTGTCGTAAATTAATGTCTGTAATTTCAATATTTGCTCTTGCTGTTAAAACAACTCTTTCTTCTAATTTTCGATCATATATAGCTACAGCAATAGCATGCAAAATATGCCATGTTTTAATGTCTTCAATGTGTTCTTATATGATAGATAATACTTGTTTAGATTCAATTAAGAAAACAATCCTTCAAATTTATAGAGGGATAAATAAATGTTATACTTACCAAATCTATCAGCAAAACTGTAAATCTAATTGACATGAAACAAAAAAAAAATACTTCAAGAAAAAAGACATCCAAAGCAAGCACTGAAAAATCACTGCCACTAATTTTTGGTTATTTTAGAAAAAAAAAAAGAAAAGAAAAAATTTGGACTTTATTTCTATATGTACAACTAAAGTAAAACTTTTTATACAGCATGTTATAACACTTCATTCTCAGTACAGTTATCTTGTAAAAAGAAAAAAAAACAATAATAACAATAACAACCACCACCTAGTGATAGTCAACTTGCCATCCCAGCAGACCAGAGAGAGAGAAAAATCAAAGGAAAAAAAAAATAGAGATAAGTACTTAGACTTTGCTAGAGAGCTTAAAAAACAACTATGGAACATGAAAGTAACGGTGATACCAATTGTGGTTAGTGCACTTAGGACAATCCCCCGCCCAAGGACTGTTAAAGGGACTGGAAAAACTTGAAAATAAGACAAGTAGAGAGCATCCAGACCATAGCATTACTAAGATCGACGAGAATACTGAGAAGAGACTAGAGAAGACTTGCCATCAACTTAAACTCCAGTGAAAAGCATCAGCTAATGCTGGTTTGGAAAATTCAAAAAGGAGTAAAATAACAATGAGCGGTTTCAGAGACCATCAGAAGAAGTTTAAGAGCCAGAAAAAAAAAAAAGAAAAAAAAAAGAATGACATTAATGTGGATTTTAAAAGACTAGAGAAAATACATTGTAAATGTATATTAGCTTTTGAATAGGCCATGTAGAAAGAAGTGTATACTTTATACTATCACAAAAATTTCTGCTGTGAAACCAGTAATCTGAAATGTTGATCAAAAGAACTTGTCAAACATCGGAATGATTCGGTGACAGACGAAATTTAGTCATTGTTTCGAAGAAAAAATTTTGTATTGTGGATCCCGAAACAAAACGCTGACATCAAAAGTTAACAGACAGAACAAAGAGACTGTTATAGCTAAATTTAGCTCAAGAGTTTGAGAGGAATTTTTCTTTTTTAACCTCAAGTGATGGGCTTTTGAGATAAACCACCCCCAGACCTAGCTATGAAAAATTCTATTAAGTGTGCATAAGACTAAAATTTAATCATGCAGACAAAATGGTAAAATATGCACAAATCAGAATCTCATCTTCAAGAAAAAGAGATGCATAAAATTCTTGGGGAGTTGGAGATAAAAACACATCACCCAATCCATTTTAGACCAGAACCAGTATTAATTATCAAAAAGAAAAGAAATTGTCATCTTGTGGATTTTGCCATTCCAGCAGAGTGCACAGGGGAAATAAAAGAAAGCAAAAAGATAGACAAATACTTGGATCTTGCCTGAGAGCAAAAAATGCTGTGAAATATGTGGGTGACTGTGATAACAATTGTAGTGGGTGCCCTTGGAACAGTTCCCAATGGCCTAGGGAAGTTGAGGATCAGAGGAAGAATTAAGACTGTCAAGAACACAGCACTGTTAAAATCAGCTCAAATATTTAGAAAAGTTCATGATAAAAATTATTAATAACATTATATACAGTTTTAAACAAAACATCTTAGTTTTCATCCTTATTTCAGAAATCTTTTACTGGAAGTTAGGAGTTGAACAAATTGACAAATAAGGAAAAGTGGAGAACATAATGTCAAGAGATTATGGAGGCAAATGAATGTCCATAAACTAAAACCAAAATCTGGTTACAAAATAATGTTGTATAGATGCTGAGATTGGAAAGAAATCTAATACTATAAGCTGAATTTTATGGTTTAAAAGAAAAGACATAAATTCTTATAGAGTCTACAAGCAAAATAGTGATAATTCTATAATCAGATGAATAAAACATTGTATAACATCTACTTTTCAGTTCACTGAAGACATAGTTACAGTGTTCCATCGTCTACTAAAGTATACAGAGAAATTATATAGAATTACAGAGAGAACCAGCAGCAAACTAAAAGAAATTACACATGGAAAAGTATCAATAATAGCAGATCATGTCAACAGTTTATCAAATGCATTCAAGAAAGTAGCAACTATAAAATCATGTTTTGTTTGAGATATAAATTATTGATTGTTGAGCTTTAATCTCATTTGAATTACTGTATACTGATTAAAATTAAATATATTACACACAAAATTTGATTGTCATGCAGAGCCAATTGAAGTTAATCAATTTAAACTAATTAGGATTGGGAAGTATCTTTTTTTAAACTAGAAAATAAATTTTTAAAATATTACTAATGATATAAAATAATTTACTTCAAATTCTGAGTGTTATCAACACCTCAGCACTTTTATTTAAAAAAGGATACATGTTGAGAGGTTGACAATGATACCTAATTAATGATAGCAGCACAGGTACACCAAAAAGAGACAAATAATTTGATTTAAACTAAAGCATGAGATGCTTTCTTTTAAAATGTGTTATAAGATAAATAACTGTAAATCATATTGGCATTATATACAGTTTTGACATCAAAGTACCACTCAGCTCTAAATAACAACAAATAATTCAATTTTTTATCTAATTCTTCAACCTTCACAGCAATTTTTTTTTTTAATTGAGTTCAGATAAAAACAGGTTCTCATTAAAATCAACAGGCTAACCTGCTCATCTTAAACCAAAGTCACTTTTTCTTAACCTTTCAAAGCTTCAGCATTCTTTTTCATTTAAAGAATTTATCACATAAACAACATAAATATTACAAGCTACTTCTGCAGCATTATTACTTTTTTTCAAAATACATTGAAAATTCTATCTCATATATATACTCAATCAATAGCTACAAACTACACTTCTGGTGGCGTAATGGTTAGCAAGCTAGATTAGCAAACCTACACGAGCGAGTTCGAGTCTCATTGGGTACCCCATTCATTTGGCCTTGTGCCAAATCAAAGAGCTTCGTAAAATTACTACAAACTAAAGAGAAATCTAAGTTAAATCATCCTTATATTTTGGCATTTTAGAAAAAACATTCAATCTCTTGTTATCAGATTTCAAACATTATTCATGAGATGACCTGATCACTAAATAGTTTTACAATCATTCAGATTGATTTGAACTCCACAAGAATCTGTTGGACCTTGTAGTAAAACAAAAAGGCACAATTGTTATTAAAATATTTATAATGTTTTAAATATTAAGTATAAATGAAAAATTACATATTCACTTATATAAAACAATGTGTGTGTGTGTGTGTGTGTGTGTGTGTGTGTGTGTAACACTTCAGAGATCACAGATGTTACACTCTGATCAAGACAGACGTACAGATTAAACATAAATAAACAGTTTTTTTTATAGGCACAATGGTTTGGTTGGGTTGAGTTGAGTTTTATGACATTATAGGTTAGTTGATGCCAAATCATCTTTATACACATTTATCAAACATATATGGTTTGTTTGGGTTTTATGGCATATCAACCATTGTAGATTATCTAATGCTGTTATACCCCAAGTACTTAGAAACAATAAAATATAACAAAAAACAGTTGAATATATTTTTAACACAATAATATTCTTTTATTTTCTCACCAACCATTGTACAGTAGGGTTGGTGTGGATTAGCACTGTCTCTACACATGCCGGTTGTCAAGCAGCTATCTTGTTTGACCTTACCCTTTTTCCTGAAGAGACAATCATTCATTAAGGGAGATAACTCTCCCTTAACGACTGCCAAATCTAATTTACACATATATATTAAATGAAGGGCTAACCGATATTCCCCAAAGCTACAGTGCTAGAGCCTTAACACCAGATAGTTTAATGGCATATCTAAGATACTCGTTAGTCAGTGAGGGTCTTACCCATCAGTAGAGATGCAGTCGGTGGGCTGGAGGTACTACTAAGAGGCCTAAGTCATGTAACAGTTATTGTCATAGGAAAGGGTTGAAAACCTAGACAAGGCTGTTTGCATTTCACTTTATGCTAATACCCTTGGAACAGGCATTAATCCTGCCCTACTCTTCCCAGTTAAAAGTAAATAAACTGGGCTTTTTAGCCTTGGTACTATGAGGAGTAACACTCTGAATCCAACTAGCTGTATTCTGATTCTAAATTAAAATTGAAAAAAAACAAAAAAAATCAATCCACAATAACCCATCTAGAGGAGGTGACAACACAAAAAATTTGCACAAACCGAATTTAATATGAAAATGTTGAAACCAAAACAAAATATAAAAAATAAAAGTGTGTAATGAAAATAAAATAGCCATAGACATAAATGATAAGAACATGAAATCTCCAAGCTTAAGAAACTGTCATCTATTTCATTTATAGGCTAGTGTGACCAATATGATATCTCACAATACTCATTCAGCTATAAATTACAATGAGAGTAATAAATATTGATTTTTTTTTTCTAAGGAAAATTTCAAGAGACTGTTTTCTCCTTTTGGTATAGATATTCACTTGGCTATTTGATATAGAGCAACAGATAATATTCTCAAAATACATTATGGTCACACAATAAATAACTGCAGATATCAAAGAAGTTGATAGTTAAATAAAAGTTTCATTCTGAAGTAGATCGTTTTTTTGCTTTTTCTTTTTTTTTTTTAAATACTCCTCTTTTAGCCACACCCTTTTAATATTTATGACTTCAACCTGTAATTTGTGCTATCATATTTTTGAAAAAATAAGATACTAGACAAGCAAAAAATAGACTTTAACAAATATCAAAGCCAGTCTTTGGGTCAATACTTATAGTACATAAACAATTCTTTACAATCAAGTAGATAAAAATTTCAGTTATAATTTATTTTTCAAATAAATAAACACTTTTATACAAATTTCATATTATTCATTGCCAGTCTTAAAATAAAGCTGAGAAAATGTAAGCTTTATTTCAAATACAGAAAGCAACAAGAAAATTTCAGGTACCAAATGGTTATCTTCTGTCATTAATTTTAAATTTTTTTAAGAATGATGATATTATTATTATTATTATTATTATTGTTATTATTATATCAGTAATAATAATAGAAGTAGAAGTAGTTTACCATGGAAGCCTTGAAGAGCTGGAAGGTGGATATGATTGCAGGAGGAAAAACTTTAGCAAAGGTGAAAATCCAGAGAGGTAACTTCCATGGAGATGTGCTTTCAACATTAATAGCAATGATACCACTCAATCACATACTAAGAAAATGCATGGGGGATAACAAATTTACTAACTCAAAAAAATAAATAAATAAATAAATAAAAATAAACCGCATAATGTACATGGACGACATCAAGCTGTTCACAAAAAAATGAAAAAGAATTGAAAACTCTAAAACAGATAAGAATATACAGTCAGGATATAAAAATGGAATTTAGCATAGAAAAATGTGCCATAATCATAATGAGAAGCAGAAAAAGACATAACAGAAGGAATAGAAGTGCCAAATCAAGAAAGAA
>CAUZXS010002875.1:25000-60000 GCA_963585895.1 Sepioteuthis lessoniana | reverse complement strand
GGGGAGGTTTCAAGGTTAAAGAGGTCAACGTGATATGAATGGATACGCGGGGATTTCTGAACCGGACAAACAATATAACGCGGAGTTGTTTTTTTTTCCTTTTCTTTATATATGTATCATTCATACATTTTTTTTCATTTAAAAGAAAGCACAACTGTGACAACAGACAAACAAAGAACATATACAAAGAAAATATACAGAAATGTGGAGGACAATTCGCTCCAATAGTGTCTGACTAGGTCCTTCTAATAAGTCGAAGTATTTTTTTTTTTTCTTCTTCACCGAGAACAAGAGTCTCTCCTCTTCGTCTTTATGGATGTACAAATTTTAACCAAATAGGTTTTCTGCCGAAACTAGCTGCTGATGAAAAGCCTCAAAAATGTTTCTTTGGAACAGTCTTGATACGGACCCTTATTTAGGTTACGGATATTATTCTTGATAAAATTTTGACTAACCGTTTTTTTTTTTTTTTATCTTTCCTCTCTTTTGTTAATTTTTTCTTTTTTTTTTTTCTTATATTCGTTAATCTCCTATTAACGAGTTGCAAGGCACCAGTTTTTGTTTTCCTTTTCTTTACGTTGAGCATCAGATTCTTACCCAACGGAGCTAAATGCTTCTATATGCCATTTTGGGACTAGGATTTCCACTTTCACTGGACCCCGTGAAAAGGCAACCTTTCTCTTCCTTGGCGAAGCTCGAAACTAACTTTTTGGGTTTCGTTTCTTTTTGGCGGTAAATCGCCCTCTCTGTCTCTTCTCTGCTGCTTCTCCCTCTGTTGCTAGGGATCGAAGACTCGCCAATCGCCTTCCCCCACTTCCGGTCATATAGTAGTTCTTTGCACTATAATCCTACCGTGGCCGGTGGCCGTAACAATATATTATATATATATATATATATATATATATATAATATATATATATATGTTGATTTCAGGTCATGAAAAGCTTTCAACTATGTCCTATTTAAAAGTTCGCATTTACACTATTTTACCTGATATCATGAACTAAAACTCTTCGTGGACCAATATGCAGTATTTTGAAAAATTACTCCAATATTCCAAAAAGCAGATATAGCATACATACATACATATATACATATGTATCCATGTGTGTGTGTGTGCAAGTGGTTTACGCTATCTCTATCTTTGTATATGGATGTGTGTATGCTTGTGTATGTATGTGTTTGTATGCGCACCCTTGTATGCGTGTGTCCATACGCGTGCTCATAGTTGTAAATTCTTAAGATGAAAGAGAATAGAGTTCTTCCTTTTCAAATATATTACTCGAACAGTTTATTCTTCTCTGAAAGCCTCTTTTCCTGCTTCTTTATTTCTTCTGGGGACATTTAATACATTTCTCTGCGGTGAATATGAAAATTGATAATATTCTTTCTACTTAACGTACTTCCAGACAAAATAGTCTTCATGCATTTTTGCACATCTAAATGTAACCATAGGAAAAAGTGAACCTGCTGGGATTTTGACATTTTAAGACAGTGTAATTTCTGCACTTAGCACGTTTACTTTTGGTTGCGATCTCTGAAGTACTTAAAAAGGATATGACCGAAATGTTCACTTTCCTGTTCTTTCTCTGGACTGACCTCGTAAACTAAGGAAATAGCTTCCACATTGCTTCCACGATTTTGCCAGTTGTGCATTTTTTATGGCGTGTCTTTGATTTCTTTGCTAATATCAGAGACCATAGATCAGAGATCAATAAACTGAACTTTCATATTACGAGTTTTTATTTCTGTTTTGATATATTGATTTTTTTAAATACATATTTTCTTGTGTTTTTTACTATTTTCTCGATTATGTTCTTCGATGTTAAAAGCCGGTTGGCGTCTATCTAAAATAAACGCCCAAAGCTATCAATTGAAGATTCGGATCCCTGGTTACTGCTTTTTCGAGACAAATACAAACGTTTATATGAAGCATACAGACACAATAATATATATATATATATATATATATATATATATATATATATATGTGTGTGTGTGTGTGTTTGTGTGTGTATGTGTGTGTGTGTGTGTGTGTGTAACCGGGGCCATTGGCCTAATGAGTAGAGTATTCCGCAATGATCCGGGAGACCGAGGTTTAATGCCAGGTCGAGTCATACAAAGACGCAAAAATGGTACTTGATTCTGTCTTACTTAACGCTCAGCGTTATAAGGTAAGGATCAAAGGTAAAGTGGAGCAATCCAGGGAAGAGGGTAGCGCACTCCCCTATACCTCGGTTTACTATCTATTGAAAAGGGATCCTTTGGTTCAACCACGACTAAGGTAGACATATATATATATATATATATATATATATACATGCAAAGAATATATGATTCGGTTTTTGTTGTGTACCTGGAAAGGGTCACTAATGAAAACAAAGCATGGATATTAGATAACGGATTTTATTTCACAAGAAAGATAGAGTTACATAAAAAAAAGGCAAGATGTCTCGTACTGTTCGTATACCACCGATATTGATCTGCCTCTGGCAGCTAAATCTCTCCGTACTAATAACGGTGAGAAGAGATTTATGAAGTGAAAATGCATCCTCACTATGCAAAATCATTTAAATCACCTACTTTGATGGCTGATATCCTTATTTCTAAATTTTCGCTGAGACAAATGTTGTTTATTGTTTTAATATGAAACGTATTACTTGAGTCACAGATACATTCATAAGTGCCCATTTTGTGTACATTCATGATGCATTTTCTAAAAAAAATACATATACAGTGCACTTTTCTATAAAACAACAACCGTCAATTTAAAGCCATATTTCAATTAAATATCTCTTGGATTTATTTTGCGTAATCATTTATTCTTAAGAAATTTTCAATTAAGCAACAATTCAGATCTGATATCATTACGAAACTAATATATATATATATATATATATATATATATATATATATATGTGTGTGTGTGTGTGTGTGTGTGTGTGTGTGTGTGCGTGTGTGTACTAAATTCTTTCACATAAGTAGCATTCAAGGCCGAGTTTAACATGGTTGTATTCAGTTTTTTTTTTATTTTTTATTTTTTTTAGATCGGTTGCTATACCAAGATGAAAACATTTTAATCTGTCTGACTTTTATCAGTAGCCGGAGGCACAATTGTTGCTTTCATGTCTTTCCCGATGGTGTTAGTGCTATGGAAAATAGTCTTGTCCAAGATTTGAATTCAGGTTGCCATTTTCATTTCCACCTATGTTAACCGTTACACCACTCGTGCCTTATATATATTATATATATATATATATATATTATATATATGTGTGTGTGTGTGTGTGTGTGTGTATATATAATGAGAGAGAGAGAGAGAAGGAGAGAGAGAGTGTGGAAGAACGAGAGAGATTGAAGATATGGGGAGTATTATGATACAGAGATCATGGTTTAGTATTAATAAACGGATATAATCCCTCAATGTATCTCTCTATCAAACACAAAACAACTAAGATTGTTTTACTGAGCATCTGTCGATGACTGGTCGTATTTATTTAGTCATTAACATTATTGATAACCTTATTTTCCTCAGAAATATCTAAACATTACAGTGAGAGCGAGAGGGATAGAGAGAGAGAGAGAGAGAGAGAGAGAGAGAGAGAGAGAGAGAGAGAGATTGAGTGGGTGGCAGAGAAAGGAGAGATAGATATGGGGAGTATCAGTATAAATTATTATGATACAGAGATCCCTTTTTACTATTAACAACGGATATAATCCAAGTATGTGTCTATCTATCAAACACCATCATACATTAACGAACGGATATAATCTATCTATGACGCTAACTATCAAACACGAAGTCGCAAAGATTGGTTTACTGAGCATCTTTCAATGACTGATTGTATTTTTTAGTCATTACCATTCTTAAAAACCTTTTTTTCCACAGAAATACCTAAACATTACACTGAAATACTTTTACACAATCTAAAACTTAAAGTGTTAACGCAGTAAAACATACGAATTGTGAAGCGTTCATATTTTGAGACAGTAACATATTTTTCCTTACTCATATTCTATTGAAATGGCAATGACAAGCGTGGCACATCAAATACCAATATTATGTGAACATTTTCGGATTATCTTCATTTTCAGATATACCCAAATGTAGCGCTTTTTGACAGCCATACAATACAAGCTGTCAATTTCATCTTTGGTGTGCCTATTTATTGATAATATTTGAAAATTCATGAGAAAAATCAAGTCGATTTCCTGTCAATTTTTTTATATTTGGCAGTCCGTGTTCGCTATTTTTGCATATTTTGTCTGATTTTTAGCCAATTTTTGGTGTGGTTTCCAATATGTAACTTTCTTAGATTTAACTATTAACCGACCCTATAACACAATTACATTTCTTCAGAATTATATTTGTGCTTCACAAGCCCAAGTTTCATCATTTTAAATTTTGAATTTTAAATAATGCCCAAGCTTCATTACATTTTCTCAGGAAAGGTAAATGATAAAAGCAAGTTCCAGAATACATTTGGAAAGATCATATTATACTCTTAATCCCGTAAACCTTGTCTTTTAGGGTTAAAATTGAGTTAAAATTGTATAATTTTTGTAAAAAACAATAAAGATTTTATCGAGATTGATGACTTCAGCATAACATCTTAACGAGGTTATGTTTTGATGCAGTCCAAGCCACAAACGTTTACTTAAGATACCTTTGAATGTAAAGTCTGCATCTTCGATTTTTTGTTGTTGTTATTGAAAATACGACCTCACAAATTAGTATGATTTTTTTCTGAAAATGGCGTAAAGTTGAAACGAGCAGAGAAAATATAAGAAATTAAAAAAGAGGTAATTATTTTTGTTAATTTCATCAGTTTGTATATATTTTCTTATTAAACATTTTATATGAATTTTTTAGCTTAATAATCCAAGACATCCAAGCCACCAGGCTTTTTGAATGGAATAAAAAAAAATATCAACAATAAGGATTAAATAAGTGCCTTGCACAGAGAAATAGTTAGCAAGCTTGGTTCTCACTGGGTGCTCTATACTTTTGGTGATGAATTAGAATAATCCAAGCAAATGACAACGATATGAAGCAAATGTAAATGTAGATTTTTGTTTGAAAATGAAGGTAATAATAAGTGCCAACGCTTTTGTTTAAATAGATTCCCCTGTTTTTGTTATTAAATAAATTGGGCGGTACATACTTGGTTTCAAAAGATAGGGGTGAGATTTTATTATTTAACAGAAATCGCTCTGCATATTAAAATCCCTCAAATTTTGCATTTAAATATTTGTAACAATTTTGAATTTCATCTAATTAATTTTGGATGCTCACCATGATAATCATTTATGGAGGTGCCCGTGGTGTAGTCGTTATCGCCGTAGGAAATGAACACGGCAATACGAGTTCAAATCCTGGACGAGACTGATTGCATTTCACATAGCACTAATACCTTTGGGAAAGGTATGAATCCAATTATTCTCCCTCCAGCAATGGGTAAATAGTAGGACAGACTAGGTTCTTAAGCCTTGGTTAGGCAACTAGTCTAGGAGAAGGAAAACTCTGAATTCAAACCCGTTAAACTCCGCTTAAAAATTGACCTTGTGTCATATCCTGCCCGAGCGGAGGGGTTGGTAAATAGTACCATGATAATCATTAAAGAAAAGTTTAAGATATACCAAATATATATATATTTGTGAGGGCTTGTCTGTCTATCTCTGTGTCCGTCTGTCTCTGACGGAAAAGAGTGTTAATGATCAAATAAAACATAGTTCTACAAATTCAATAAATTTTATTTCTCTAACTTGGATGGAATCTTTGTTGATAAACAACAGCAGTTACAGACTTTTGTGAAAACGATAATATTAGAGCGATATTATGCCCTAATATGGTATTGATAAGAAAAAAGATAATTGCAGTTTGCATTATTTCAGTATTAGATGTTTTATTTTGAGTGTGTAAAAGATCATTGGGCTTTAATGTCATCATATAGTGACAAAGTATTTTCATACGATAATATTTATTTTTCATTCAAGCTTGATAATCAGTAACAAAGAAGTTATATTAGAGATGGTACATATACGGCATATCAACCTTTGTAGTTTATTAAAAACCAAATCCATTTTTAGACAAATAAACAGTTCATTTCAAACAATTCAGTTTAGCATAAGTATTCATTTTACTCGTCAAAAACAGTTCTATTAAGTCAAACAGTTTTAACAATTCAAACAATTTAGTTTAGATTAAGTATAGTTTTTTTCCACACACAGGTAAATGTAAATGTAAAAACATTCTTATTTAAGATAATTCAGTTTAGCAAAAGTACGTAGTTTGAATGTCAAAACCGTTCTATTTTAATTAATTCAATTTAGCATAATTACACATTTTAGTTCTATTTGGCTCATATACAGAACCCTATCAGGTGCTACAACACCTGGCTAAACTGGACCTGGGAACGATGTCAATGAAGGGGTACTACGTACTTCCCAAAGCTCCAGGATTACTTGAAACTCGCCACCAGTTTGTTTAGTGTTATATTCAGGACACTCGTTGGGGGAGACTTACCCGTTTGCAGAAATGCAGTCGGTTTATTCTGCAGCTCCAGCCGACTGGTTAATATATACATTGTAAATCATAAACAAAATATAAAGATTTCTGTTTAAAAATTTATTGAGTAATGTTGGAAATGAATTAATTTTTTTAGGAACCGGAAGTTGAATTTTCTATGAAAAAGAATAAATAAAAATAAAACGAAAATGCTTTACATAGAAAATAGTTCCTATTATATACTACATACTATTTCATTACTTTATTTTAAAAAATATATATGAGCTCCAAATTAGATAAAGGTAAATACATCTATTGTTGATTCTAATTTAAAATTCAATGGGTAAATATTCTTAAATTATTTTGACTTTAGACATTTCATATTTTGCGAGGAGAAAGAAATATTATCGTCTGCTACCCCAATAATATCTATCTTTTCTCTGTCTGTCTGTGTATATATATATATATATATATATATATATATATTATGTCTGAATGACATTACATCTTAATGATGATTATCCAATTTTAATACCTTGTATATTAATATGGTGACGTTGCGATATCCAGATTTAGATATAAATAAAGTCATCACCAGGCTAATTTGTGTAATAATAATAATAATAATAATAATAATAATAATAATAATAATAATTAAAAACATCAATCACATAATAAACGAATGCAGCAAATTAGCGCAGAAGGAATATGAGACTGGACACGTTTGTGTGGGCAAGGTGATCCACTGGGAGATGTGCAGGAAATTTAAATTTGACCATACAAACAAATGGTATATGCACAACCCAGCACTTGTCCTAGATAATAACACACATACACTCCTATGGGACTTTGACATACACATGGATCACCTAATATCAGCCAGAAGACTAGACCTAAAATAATCAACAAAAATTAGAGAACTTGCAAAATTGTCGACTTTGCTGTCCCGGTCAAGGGGTAAATAATAATAATAATAAATTAGGCATAGAAAATGTGCCATGCTCGTCATGAAAAGTGGCAAAAGACATATGACTGATAGAATGGAACTACCCAATCACGACAAAATTAGAACGCTCGGAGAAAATGACACCTACAAATACTTGGGGATCTTGGAGGCTGACACCATCAATCAAGTGCAAATGGATGACACACTCCGAAAAGAATAACTCAGTAGAATGAGAAAACTACTCGAGACAAAACTCTCCAGCTGAAACCTCACCAAAGGAATAAATACTTGGGCTGTGCCCCTAGTCAGATATTCGGGACCCTTTTCCAAGTGGACCAGAGACGAACTTAAACAAATGGACCAAAGAACAAGAAAACTAATGACCATGCATAAGGCATTACACCCCAGAGACGACGTTTGCAGACTATATGTATCTAGAGAAGAAGGAGGAAGAAGACTTACCAGCATCGAAGATACCGTTGACCCATCTACAGAACGGCTCGAAGACTACATAGAAAAACACGAACGAGGACTAACCATCAGAAACGATACGGACAACACGATAGACGAAAGATTGACAACAACCAGGAAATAATGGGAGGGAAAAAAACTATGACAAATTTAAACGTCTAATCAACAACATCTCACACCAGAAAACATGGACCTGGCTAAGAAAAGGAAACCTCAGGAGAGAAACGGAATCCCTCCTAATAGGAGCACAGGACAACGCCATAAGTACCAATCATATCAAAGCAAGAATAAATAAGACCACAGAATAAATCTGAAGGAAATCATTGCTAAGAACGGCCAGAATCCTGAGACGAGTCCTGGAGAATTGAGGAGACTTGCTGTCAATCAAACTCCAGTGAAAAGCCATCAGCTAACACTGGTGTGAAAAACTTTAAAGGTGTCAATAATAATAATAAATTTGCAGGAAGAATGATAAAAAGAATAGTGCCAGAAGTATCATCAGTCTTTTTTCCTATAATAATGATATGACTTTTGTTGATGTTCAGTCTAACAAAGGGAGATAACGCTTTTGTAGATTCGTTCAATTTATCAATTCAATATCAGCTTCAAAATTCTTAGAGGAAGAAAAAAACCTCTCTATAAACTGAGCATATGTTCAAGAAAACAGCTTAGAGGCTTTAAAGTATGTGTATAATAAATTAAGTAATGTGCTTAAATTATGCTTTAATAGAATTCTGTAAAGATAACCAAATCAATACTGAAAGAAGAAAATAAATGAAAATATTACTAATTACGTTATAAACTTGGAATATTTTAATTGTGAATATATCGTTTTTTTTTTAAATGTGCTTAATTCTTTTTTTATTTCACTGATATTTTTTCTGCTTCTAATTTCAATTACAGAGGAAAACTTCATAACATAAATGCTATTTTTGAATACTCATCATTCTGTTAACGTCAAGATAAATTTCAAAATAAATCTTGTAAAATATCAGCAGTTTCTTAGAGTACCAGAATAGTTTAAAGTCTTTTTCTTTTGGTTTTGCGATATAATTCCTTTTACCTTGTTTGATGAATTGTAGAAATTTAAATTTCTTTCAAAACTGCTGTTTTACAAACTCCCTAAAATCTATCTCTATTTTCAAAACAAAAAAAATCTCTTATAAAACCTGATACATTTGACATTAAATCCCACCCAACATTTCCTGCTACAACTATACCTCCTCCACTTTCCTCATTTGCGTTTAAAGAGAAAAACTCAGAAAACAGTTTAGACGAAGTTCGTGGAGATGAAAGAAAGCCCGAACGAAATATCACACATCTATATTTGAGTAAAGTTTTTTGATTCAACCAACTTTCCACACATTTTTATCACAGAGAGAGAGAGAGAGAGAGAGAGAGAGAGAGAGAGAGAGAGAGAGAGAGAGAGAGAGACATAAACACGCGGACACACACACACACACACACACACACACACACACACACACACACGAACTCACTCACACACACACACACGCATATATATATGTATATATAAAAATAAATCTATGTAATCCGCGGAAAACAGTCTTGGGTTTAGACTTATTTTGTCATAATTCCAGGTTGATTAGAATTTTAGCTTTCTCATTCAAACTATACCTCAACTGACTAGGAATACCCTCTGATATTCACCGGTTCTTGAATAATATATACCACTTTTGAATATAAGGAAATAATTCTTTGGAATTAAATGAAATAGAGGAATAATTAAACATTAATACAGAAAGAGAATTTATAAGGAAATGAATACGATTTTTTTCTCGCTTCTAGCTTGAAAAGAGATAAGAAAGTTTACCTAATAGCCGATGCACCTATGTATTAAACCCATGTGATGAATGTCATATCGACCAGAAATAAATTTATTATGGAAACACTATATTGAAGGTTTTTTTTGTCAAATTTATATATATATATATATATATATATATATATATATATATATGTGTGTGTGTGTGTGTGTGTGTATGTGTGTGTGTTCCTTTTGATTTTTAAATAGCTTATACACTCATAACAACATGACATGTGCTTTGCTTTTGTCACGTAACCGTGAATATGCATGTAAATAAAGAAATATACATAAAACCAAATAAACACAGTAAATATTCCTCCATTATCTAAATATAAACGATCACTCAGAGACTGTGCTTATGATTATCAGGGTCAACGTTGTTCATATTTGCTTCATTTGAATTCTTCTTGATAAACTTTTATTGTTCTCGTCTATATACAGCCTTTTCCTTTGTTTTGCACAGCAGCTGAAAATAGGATAACTTCTTTAGATATCGATGTGAATTTAGCTTTTTTATCAGTGAAAACAAACAATCAATGCTTAAATGTACAGAAATATTGAGAATGGGGGTTTTCCGCACTGATATCATATTTACAATAAGACAACCCTTTAATTGAGCTACGTCTCATGAATATAGAGAGTTGCATTCACATAATGAATTATTTCGCTGAAGTTAATTCATTAAAACAATTAGTACAGACTCTTCTAGGTAAACAGGTAGTAGTCTTGACTACAATAACACAATCACTTGTTGAATAAGTTGTTTAACTATGCAGACGTCTTCATTTAAATGATAAAAGCTTAAAGTTTGAAAATGTTAAAATTACAATCTTGTTATTTTTTTCACAAATCGTATTTGATTGATTCGCTCTTGAGGGATCTCTAATTATTTGAAGTTTATGTACTGCTTAAAAATTGTACTATTTCAATGATCCTTGTTCTATTTGAAGTCTTCAAATCTCGGTTGTCATTTTCACAATTATATTGTGCAATAAATTATCGATAAATATTGTGCTATAAGATATCGATAAGTATTGTGCGATGAAATATCGATAAATATTGTGCTATAAAATATAGATAAATATTGTGCTATGAAATGTTGATAAATAATGGTTGAAAAACTAAAGCTGGTTTTCTTCATTTCTGCCTGATGCCCATGCACTTTCTACAACTTCACGAATTCCGCTGGAAGTCTCATCAGTTTTATTTAAAATAATATGCAAGTGTCAGATATGAAGTAACACTACCATAATTCCAATTGAAAAAGGTGGAGCTATATAGGATTTTGGCCAAAGAGGAAGTTAAAGATAAGAAATGTATAAATACGTACACATATAATTTGTTCATCGTAGGGAAGATTATTGAGAAGCCAGTCAAAGTTTTTGGACAAGCTGATAAGAGAAAAATATTCCTCCGTTCTGCCATTGATTCCACGAACACTCATCAGGTTTTGAATTCTTCTGTTTTCTTTCTCCTAGACTGGTTTACTGCCTACGGTTAGAGATACATATCTTGGCGTAGAAAAAGGCATTAATACAATATTCTTTTGAATTTGGACTCATCATCACCAATTGTAACCATTAGCCTACGCACGCTGATTAAACAACGTATCGTAATATATATATATATATATATATATATATATATATATTCTCAAAAGAGGAAGGTAAAACTGCAGTGATGAAGTGGCTCAAAGAACGGTCAGAATAATTTTACTAGCCATGGACACATGCTCTCACTCAAAGATGGAACTTTGGTATTGTGAGAAACGTTGACTATGGTGAGGTGTATGGATGTGATCCACCAAGGACCAACTTTATTTTGATGTAAGATAGATGTTCTTGTGTTGTCATGTATTTATTCCTGTATTAAAGAAAAAGCTAATGTTTTTTACTCACCCTCGTATATATATATATATATATATATATATATATATATATATATATATATGTGTGTGTGTGTGTGTGTGTAGATAGATAGATAGATAGAGAGAGAGAGAGAGAGAGAGAGAGAGAGAGGATTAATTATAATGTATATATGGAGTCGTTAGTTGGTTCTTGATTTTATAAGGATTATGTTATGGAGTAAAAGATAAAACTATTATTATAAAAGATTAATTACATCATCTTTGGAAATGGAAAAATAATAAAAATTAACAACTGGAATATATTGTCCGTATCTGGTTTATTGTTTAGTTTTTCAACATCACTATGAAAATTATTTTAATCTTTTAATAATTAATTAGACGAAATTACTTCTTTTATAAATAAATTTTCTACTAATACATGACAAATACTTAACTCATAATAGTGGAAAGTTTAGAAAAGAATTTAACCAACTCAAGAACAAAGATAATATTTTTTTCTATGTGACTCAGAATATTTTTTATCTTGGTTTTAATAAAAATATATATTTTGTGATTTGTGAGTATTATCTAGGAGAGGTAAAGTTCAATCCATGTGCACTTTCCCATGTAAAATCTGCTCTAAAAAGATTACATTCAATGTAGGATACTCAACAAAAAATATGCAGTCCAGGGATCGAAATCAGAGATTTTAGAGAACTACACCGATATATATACAATGATCAGATTGCATGAGTTAACAAGTGATGAAAAATCTAAACCTCTAATATAGGTCAATCATATATACTATAAATGGTAAAATAGACGCTCATTCTCCTGTGGTATTATCCTTTTTTATCATTAGCGATATTCCGAAAAAAATACCCCTTAATTGCCATACAAAAATTGTGCTCGCAAATTAACACTTTTATTATATTTCTGTGTTAATACGTGGTGCATTCAATACGTTTCCGGACATTTTTGTTAAGGCATTGTAAATTGTTGTAGAGTCTTGAAAATTCAGTATGTTATTGCTATACATCTTTTGAGATGACTGACCAAATTTTGTGATTTCAGGTTCAAATGAACATCTACAGCAGCAATTGGAATACACCCTACTAAAGCCTGATTGTCACAGCTGGTGAATTTCAAAATTGCAATCTGGGCGTGAGGCCCTGTAGGAGAACAATATGCAATAAAATTCGGTTTTAAACTTGGAAAAAATGACACAGAAACGTATGGAATGCTTCAAACTGCTTTTTGACCACCTTGGATGAATAGAGCATCAGTTTTTGAGTGGCATAAGAGATTTAAGGAAGGCAGGTAGTCTGTGAGTGATTATGAGAGGTGTGGGGGGAGTAAGGAAGTCAATACACCAGAGTTGATTGGCTAAACGGTTAGGGTTACTATGTTGAGGTTTTAAGAGAGTTCAGGAAGAGATTCCTTCAGAAGAGGCCAGCACTCTTCTAATCGGGTCAGTGGCGTTTCCACCAGGACAATGCACCAGTCCACTACTCCATTCTTGTCACAGACTATTTGACCAAGATGGGCATCAAGACAGTTCCTCACCCTCCCTATAGTCCAGACCTTGCTCTCTGTGACTTTTGGTTATTCCCTAAACTCAGAGGATGTCGTTGAGGAGATGAAAGAGGCTGTGACGAAGGTGATTGACACGCTCACACAAGAAGACTTCCATTGGGCCTTCCAGATGTTGTTGGAACGGTACAAGTGCATTGCAGCCGGAGGAGATTACTTCGAGGGGGACTAGAGTTTCATGTGTGTACTATCAATAAAAGTGCCAATACAAAAAAAGCCTGGAAACTTATTGTGTGCTCCTCGTATCATAAAGATAATGATTTGTTTGATTGACTAATTTTGATTACATATAAACCCGTCTTGGGTTACTTTTTGCCTTTAATTTTAATAATAGCATTCGTCATACGTTCATATTTACATTTTTTAGCAGTTAATTCTTCATAGATTATGTTTTAACACAGTCTTATCAAATTTGAATTATTTTCAAACATGTATTTGATCCTAAGATGGGTCGTACCACCTCAGTTCAGAGTCGACCTTGGAGAACATATGCGACCCTCAACCTTTTAAAAACAAAGTTTTTACTTTGTGATTTTCTTTTTTTTAAAGAAAAAGATGGAACATCGGAGTTAGCCCTGAAACTGAAAGGACTCAGGGTTATTTCATTAAAAAAAATGGTGTCGAAAATGTCTACATCATTGCAGAAAAAATAAATTATTGAAGAAAGTTGCTTTCGATATATGAAGTGCTTGTGACATTTTGGGTCGGACTATAAGGCTAACATTTTTCGGGAGATATATGAATCTTTGTGTCGCTCTGTCAACTTAATTTTTCAGGGTATCAGTAACAGTATATTTCTGTCAACTACTCAGCTTACGGAGCAACTGACCTGAGCCAGTTATCAGACTAAATGTTTAATTTAAGATAAATTTTTTTAACTGACTTAGCGAAAAAGAAAGGCTTGGCGTTATTACGAAAATAATTTCTCTGTGCATACTGTAAGATGAGATGTTTTAGAAACAAATTATAGCTATGAGTGGACATAATTACTTCTAATCACTCTTAGACGAAAATTACATTTGTCAGTTCAATAAATATTATCTACTTATTTACCTATCCCACGATGATGCAAAAAGCAGAATGTCTACCTCTTGACATATCTTCCACCTCACCTAGTCTCTAGGCGTTTATTCATCATCACTCATTAATTAAAAAAATATAGCTGAATCTATTAATTAAAACCATAAGTAAACATATTTACTTCCTATCTGTCTGAAACAAAAAAGAAAGCAAATATAAAACATTTAAACCTAATTACATACTTATTTGTTAATCAAATACCAGTTTAAAAGCCAATAGCTAAATGTCTGCCCTAGATATTTCCAACTTTTCATTGAATGTTCGACGCTAGACATAATGTTCAGGCATTTATAGGATCACATATACACGCTGCCGAAAAAGATTTTTTTAATATTTCCATTAAATTTTATCCAGCAAGTATAAATCGATACTGATTATATTTTCTTTTTCTTTTTATGTGTAACTAAGGTAATTATTTATTTCTTGCGTGTCAATAAAATATTTTTTCTGTCATTTTGGGCACGTCTGACATGCGTATATCAGTCCTATCTTGAATGAGAGGTATTTCTGTTAAATCATAAAGATCAGATATACTACGATAAAGGCGATATCTTCTTTTTCATTGTTTATCCATAAGTAAAGCATTCATCTTTCGCGTGTTAATAGAATATTTTCAGTTGTCTCCTTGAGCACACATAACACACTTGCTTCATTAGTGTTTTAGTTAAATAAAAAGTAACACGATGCATCTCTATGGAATATTTTTATCTGTTTTACAGTAACTAGAAAACTGATTTTCAAAGATTCTAGTTATCGATATTGATCATGCTTAAGTAAACACAGGCAAATTTCAATCATAGAAAGTTTCATTAAGAAAATCATTTTGTATTTGTTTTAAACTTGTATAACTATCCAACAAAAAATCATCCATCTCGTTGTAGTGTACTTGTTAGCAATTTTTTCATGCAGACAACAAGGTTCGACTGAAAGCTTCTCGCCCATTTACTCTCATTGAATATGACCACATGTATTCAATCTTTTCAGCATAGTCTCTTTTACAGCCCACTCGCTTCTTCCGTAGGCGTTGCATTGCTCTTATCCCATCAGTAAAGAAAGGTTCTCAACAGCAGATATGGCGTCATCGTATGAAATTTTAAGCCGATGTTTTTTTCTCAGCATACACACGTAATCAGTACTGAGTAATGAGTTCGATCCCTATTTGGTCTTCCATAATTTCTGCCTTGCTTTTCAGTTCACCATAGTTAAGCAGTGATGGGCTTGTTTGATACTCAGATAGCTTAACGATTCATGACCTTACATCAACCTTAGTTCTTAGTGCAAGACAAAGCAAGACTTAGTAAATGATAGAATAACGGTGAGTTATCTTATGTACCAATACCAATATAAATTTTCCCAAAGTAGGCTAAGCATTTAAATGGAGTTGATTTATTTTCACGATGTTTTTTTATTCTTACTTTAGTCAGTATTATTTTGATTGACACTACGAGTTGTACATGTAAAATTACATAAGTGGGTATGCTACTTAACTGAATGAACTGATCTAGGCTAAGTGCGAACACAGAAAAGTTAGTACTTTTTAACTGTAATTCGGAAAATTTGTTTCAACTTTAATATAAAATATTGGTTAAATTTGTAATATTCATGCTTGAAAGAAATAAAAGTACAATTATTTGTTTGAGGTGGGGCAGCAAGGTATTTATTTTGTAATTTGTTATTCAATGAATTTCTCAATTCTTGAGTTTTTTCATGCAATTTTCTTTTACATGGTTTGGAAAAAGTATAAACATTTATTTTGTACAATTTTGTACAGTTTATTTGAAGGAAATTTTATGAAGCTAGAATGTTCAGCTATCAAAGGAAAACTTTCTGCATCTTATATATTATTAGTTTACTTACCGGTAAATTTTTAAAAAGTGTGTTAATTTCAGAATTTCTCTAGCCATCATATAACTTATAAATTTTCAAGGGAATTATGTTTATTTCTAAGTAATCTTTTCTTAACTAACCATCCAAAGTTTTATTTGTAATAAACACTAGTTCAAATTAGATTAACTTAATTAGCCACTGAATAAATTATCAAAGAGAAATACGTAATATTCTAAAAAGGTAACGGTACAACGTGTGGTGCTTACTGAAAAGATTTCACTGGAAACATTTGACAATATTCAAAAGTTATAATTTTGCATTATCCTGCATTCAGATCTTTACAGAATTCTTTTTGCGAAAAAAAATTGCAATTTTATGGATGTCGGCCAAAGTAGTCTTTTTCAGAAAAACATAAAATGTTCTGAGAAGAAATTATGAAGTCCCTTGAAAGATGACAGAAAATATTGAAAGAAAACTTCAAACATGTTGTTCAATAAAACCATATTGAAAGCATTTTTCCCTTTTTCAGTGTATTTACTAGCAGAACGAACATGCAGTAGAACTCGAAAATTTCTTCAGGGACTTTTATATATTGGCTACTAAACATTTTTGCATCAAAATTATATTTTATAGATATTGCATATAATGTTCGACTAAAAATATTCGCATATTTAAGAAATTTCCCCTTCGTAATTAAATTTATTCATTCATCAAATGTATACATAAAGTCTTTCACCACGCAACAATGAAGGAATGACACATACCCTTCAGTCTAAAATTTCTCTCTCAATAATTATCTTACCATCAACCAGTTGGTGCAACAAAAATTTCAAGGTGGGAAGACCAATCGTAGAATAACAGGTAAATTTTCAATTACCTCGAACAGAAGCGCTATTTTCACATTATTATATTATTGAGCATATCATTGAGTGAGACTATTGAATGCGTGTTATTCACAAAATCTATAACATTATTGAATGAATACCACGTTGATGCAAAATATTTAAATGACTTTTCTCACAGCAGTCAAATCTTACCTGCGCTCAATGTATAGGGCGCTTTGCATAAATTATAAAGTGATTTATCCAATTTCCTACAAAGACAGATTTGACATGAAACCATTTTGTAATGGGGGCGATCCGCACGAATCGACACAAGTACGTAGCCACTGACAAAAATGCTTCATCATCCCGTCATTTGCTTTTACCGGTGCCTCAGGCACCATGCAATAAACACAGCCCTGTCTTTGCGTATTTGGTGTATTTTCCTACCTTTCTGCTGCGGACAAAAGGTGTCACCAGATCAAATTTTCAGCGGCGTAAACTGGCTTTGAATCAATAGTTCATCTTCTTGACTGGTTGCCTAACCAAGGCAAAAGAACCTAGTCTGCCGTTCTGTGGACTCATAACTGCGAAGGAGAATAGTTAGATTCAGGCTTTTCCCGAGGACATTAACGCAGAGATTAACGCAAACAAACAAGGGCTTGAAATCAGGTTCCCGAATGCTTTTCCTACGACGATAACCGTTACGTTAATCACGCTTTGTATGATGTAAATGTTCAATGATCTAGATTAGTTTGATAGTGTGATGAAATATACATGTTCATTCAAGGTCAATAAATTATTTTATGAGTTTTGTTTGCTGACTCAGCCGTTTTTTTAAGGAGGTTTCATTGTGTTTGGCTACAGTTGACAGACACTTTAATGTACTTTGTGTCGACTCAGACATCGGTTAATTTTGTATATTTGATGTGGATGAACCACTTGTAGGCAGGTGATACTGAAAATAAAAAAAAATGGTATGTTCCAACATGATATATATATATAATATTCGATGTGTTTGGGTTGAGCATTATCGAAACAGCCCGCAGAAAATTTGTCTGTTGAGCAGACTGTCAAAAAAGACGGGTTGAGGCAGATAGTTACCTTGAATTGTTTCCCCTTCTTTTCCCAGAATGATAAGAGAATAAACAAAGAAAGTCAAATTTTCTCCTTTTCCATCTTTACTCGCTAGTCTGCTAACACATATGACTTCCTCCGTATTACGAAATGTCTTTTCTTGGCTGTAAAGCCAAATAAGGTTTTCTCATTTTGATGGGATCATTGGTTTTGTTTTAAAAATCCAGAGTATCTTACACTTTTTATATTCTACAAAACCTCCTGCTTCTATTAACCAAATTAGTTTTAAAAAGTATTATGTATATATATATATATCATTTTGTCAAATTCGGGTGTGTGCATGGGACTTTGATCCACATCTTTTACTCAGTCCATGGGGGTTACTTGTTCTGATCCCGTTAGACATAACCACGTATAAGTGCTAAATATTCCTGCATTGTTACTCGCCTGGAGTCAGAATTGAAGCTCCAACATATAGAAGAGTGTATCTTCAGAAGCTAAGGGAACCAACGTCTATAGCCGTTAAGCTATATGTCCTGCTGGACTAAAATTGTCAACATCCATTACTGAAGCTTTCATTTCATACCCACATGAAAAAATGGTTCAAGTGGTCACAGTAAAACGGTTATGGTTAACGGGATAAGGACAAGCAACCCCTGCGGATCGAGTAAAGAATGTTGTTAGAAGTTCCATGTAGGCTCCAAAGTGGGACGAACGCTCGAAGAAGGCCGGAGGACATATCGGCCAAAGATGATATAACATAAATTTTCTCAGTTCCCTAGAGAAAGATATTCCTAGCCTATTATGATTGATTTTGTATTCCTTTTTTAAACCGACCACTACATACGTTTATACCGTGGTTTACCACCATACCTCTGTTTTTCTTTCGAAAAGAAGGCACTTTGTTTACTTTTTTTTGTTGTCTTTTTCTTGTGCTATATGTCACTTTTCTCTATAAACGTCAGTTCTACATTAGATGAACCTTGCTCTCTCTAACTTTATATATCAGTATATCTTACATTGTTCTAGATCAGTTTTATTCTCCTCACTTCACTTCAATTTGCACTTCACTTAATGTCGTCTCTCCATCGGCAAGTGGTCTTCTAGTCACCTTAATCGTTCTGGTGTCTCATTTCCGGTGCGACCGTTTTCTTTTTTGCAAAGCATTATGGAGTGTTTGACTGCTCAGATCGAGTATTTTTCACTGACTGACTCTTTCTATCTCTAGACCTGTATTTGTCACATGACTGAATTTATTCCATGAGAATTGTTGTCTCAAGCTGATTTCCATTTCAAAGCTGTTAATCACACCACAGTGTTTTTCAATGTCAAACAGTTCAGGACATGATTTGTCATACTCAACGCCACCAGCCTCGGCTCGTTCCCTACCTTCCCCTCCCCTAAATCCCTACTATAGCGACCTTCAGGTCATTGACCTTGTGCCAAATCCGGTTTGGTGGGAGGCTGTGACAAATAACATTTATTTACGGACTTTGGCAGTGGTATTTCACTCAGTTGAGAGTGGCTGACGTGGATGCCATGGAAACCCAGAATTCACGACACGTAGCTGAGCTTCCTCGAGCCTCACGGTGCCGTCTCGCAGGTTGTAACCCTGCGAAGAGGGGACAGGTTTATCGCCTGACGCCAGGGTTGCAACTTTTTTAGGGTAATGCTAACGGGAGCTTTGGCTTTTTTCGAGCCACCAGGCGTGTCTGGGTTACGGTCTTGCACCCGGATCAACTTTAAAGAAGGCCTTGTGCCGTACTCAGCCGTTTAGTGGGGCGCACGAATGATAACGAAAAGTAGTCACTACAAGCAAACGTAACCTTCTTCACGCTGCTGGTAAGTATTGCATTTTTTTATGTTATAAAGATGTCTTTTTCCTTTCCAACCTCTGTTTAGGTTATTTGTCATTCAGTAACCTTTTTGTTAGGCTACAACAGTTTCATTGCCATTAATCCTAGGTCCATTCGAATCCAGAGTGGTTGCATTTGTAATGATTCTACCTGTAGATTTTTTTTAAACCATTCGAATTTAGTCGGACCGTATGTAACACGCCCACCCCCAAAAACTCTGGGGGATGTCCTCGTGGTGTAATGGTTAAAGTGATGGGCTGCGAGTTCGTACTCCAGTCGCGCTATTACGTTCACTTTCTGGCAAATGCCCTTTGGAAAGGTATGAGCCCCCATATCTTCCCAGCTATAGGTTAAATAGTACCAATACTGTTCTTCTAGGAGAATGACTTTGGCATTAAATAACCTACAAAGGTTGATATGCCATAAAACGAAAAACCAAACCAAACCAAAAAACTCTTAAGAATCAACTAAAAGTGCTATAAATATGAACTTAGAGTAATGGACACGATTGCCAAAAATGTCGTGACGCGGCTTGATATGCCGTTAAGATTAAATAATCAATCAATTTTGTAAAATTAATGTTGGGGAAAGGATGATTCCTTAGGTTTTTCTTATCTGAAGTATACCATGTTTCTCAGTGAACAAATCCCCAATTTTTAAAGTCATCCAAATAATTTCCATGAAAAACAACTAAATACTTAGCTTTAATTACCTAAAAACTCTTTAAATTGCATTGATATGAAAACAATCCTGTACATCACTCCCCGAGCATCGTGAGCGGAAAAAACATGTAAACAATAAAAGTGCAGAAAGATTACCTAAAATCTTTTAAACAAACAAAATACATCATTTGAAAGAAACACTAACACACACATACAAACATATTAAGTGAGCGATTGATAGATAAAGAGAGAGGGAGAGAGAGAGAGAGAGAGAGAGAGAGAGAGAGAGAGAGAGAGAGAGATTAAATGACGCAACGTTTTAACTTAAAAAAGGATTAGTCCCTGCTGATAGAAGCTTTCTGACGATTTCGAACTAGTATTTCTTGGAATGTTTTGTTTCTAAAATGCCTCGACTCTTTCAACTTCTTCATTCTTTGTTTTTGACTTTAATTACGTGTTGTTTCTTCAAGATGTTTGTTTTGTTTTAATCGTTCAAAAATCCGTTGTATTTCATGTTTTATTTGAAGAGAATTCTGTGAATGTTTAAAGTTGATTTGGTTCAAAACAGAATAGTCCTGATGACCTTAATGTCATCTATTAATAGTTAATTTAGATTTAATAATCATTCAAAAGAATTAAGAATGTTATAAAAATTAACATATTGTAAGTGAAAAATAAATTTTCGTTCTATATTTATGCTAAACTTTGTTCTTGCTAGCAATACGTGCACGTACACTTTCAAGAGAGACGGGTAGGGATTATGACTTAGTACCTGAAACAGAATGAAGACGAAACATATTCTCAACTCTTCAACCCTAAACCTACCTTACATCAAATTTTGACCGCATGGTGAACTGAATATATTCTTCTCATATGAGTTTTTTACGTCATGCTAACATAAAATCACATTCCTTTAAAACACAACCAGTCAATCGAAATTGTCGCCTCTTGTAACTCTACTAGCAATGATTCTGTTTTTCGTCAGTTGATATTAAGGAAATAACATTGTGGTGTGGATTAAATTGAATTGTGTTTCTTTAACTTAAAAAAGTTGAGTTCACAGGTTAGCAGCAATCACCAAACAGATTATGAAAATTAAACATTATTGCTTTCTGAAAACAATGAGGAAATATTTATATTATACATATAAAGAGAATTTTGTTCCAATATACTTATGATTCAATAAATTATTATTTTCCCTGAGAAGCAAAGTTAAATGTTATCTTTTTACAGATCTAATTAAAGTAAAAATCAGATGGATTCTCTGACTGAATATATATATATATATATATATATATATATATATATATATATATATATATATATATAATATATGTATATATATAAATATATATATATATATATATATATATATGATAGAAATATGTGGAAAGTTGGATCTTAAGACCGATTAAGAAGCCACGATATTTCGTCTTTTATTTAAAAGAAAAACTTCCTCAAGCCGAACCATTTTCTGAGTTTTTCTATATATAAGCAAATGAGGAACATGGCAAATTGTCAGAAGAGATAAAGGTATTGTAGGAAAAAGGAGAGAGTTTAGAGTCAAATGTATCAGGTTTCACAAGAGATTTTTGATCTTATGAAAGTAGAAATAATTTTAGTGAGCAGACGGTAAAGAAATAGGGAAAAAGGTGACGGGGAATGGGTTCAGCATATCTTTTTTCGTCGAAGATATTTATTATAACTTGATATCGCAGGAACCCTCTCTTTCTTCCTTCTTCACCTTTATCCTCTCCGTCATTTTATTAAGTTCTTCATTTGAAATGTTTCAGCAGGAGAAAGTTCTTAAAAATGAAATAAAAGATCGAAATATCGCATATTTTAAACCGGCTTTTACTGTTTGGTTCATCCAACTTTCCACCTATTTCTCTCATATTGTCCGATACGCCTCCGTCTATCATCTCAAAAAACACACATACGTATCGGTGTGTGTGTGTGCATGTGTGTGTGTGTGTGTATGCATGTACATATATATATATATATATATAGAGAGAGAGAGAGAGAGAGAGGGAGAGAGAGAGAGAAAAAACGCGTACATCGACCAGGAAATTCAGAATGACTGCCTACTTTACGCAAAATACATTGATAGCATATCCATCATATTCACAGCCAGTGATGCAAAACTGGATAATTTTCTGACCATATTAAATATGATGTTTTGTCCGATGAAATTTTACTCTGGAAAGTCAACACATTCAATCTCATTTTTAGACACTCTATTATACATTGACAAGAACAGATTATAACAAACAGCAGTAGACACAAAACCCACAAACCCTCACAACCCACTCTTTTGCAGATCTTCTCATCCCAACAAAGACAGTCTTCGTTTCGCACAAGCAATTAGACAAAGGAGAATCTGCACAGACGACAACGAATTAGAAAAACAACAACGACAAAGCTATGAAATTAAATAATAGTTCTCAGCAAGAGGATATTCCCATGCGTTAATCGAAAACCCGATAACCAAAGCCATTTCCACCCTTAGGCAAGACAATCTAAAACTAAGACTGAACGTGAAGAAATATTGCCCCCACCAACAACAACATTTAACCACACTCTCCCATTCCTTGCTCAAATAATCAAGAACCGTTGGGAAATTTTGAAAGTAAACCTCAACTTGAAAGAACCAGACATTTCAATCTATTGTGGACCAAATAATCTCAGATAGCAAGAAGCAACATACAAAATAATAAAGTAACCAAAGGATGCCCACAAAAAAATAGAGAAAATGTTGCCCACCATTTAATAGAAAACCGTCTACCACAAACACCTCTAATCAACCATTTCATTCACTTATTTCACAACGAAAACGACTTTAAAATTTACCTTTAATCAAATTGCAGAAGTAAAATAATTTAATTTACTGGAATACACATGATGCCAAGATCAATATATTTGAAAACCAGAATGTCCATTTTTTATTTTAGATTAGATAACAACAAAAACAGGAATACATTTAAGTATCAGAATAATCTAATATTAATAAAACGACACTTCCGCTCAAATGGTCACATTTTAAACAGAGATACAAAATTCATCATCTTAGAAAGAAATGAAAAAAAGGAAAAAAAGTAAATTTGGCAACCGTAGTCGAGGGCGACCAGTAGGCTCCCTTTTCAATAGGTACTACACCGAGGTGTAGCGAAGAACTCTACTCCTTTCCCTCGATTGCTGCACTTTAAGCTTGATACGGACCTTATATTGCTGAGTGTTAAGCAAGGAGGTATCAACTTTCATTTTTAAAGTCTTTGATGTGACGTGACCTGGTATTGAACCCCGGTTGAAAAGAGTATTAAAATAGAAACAATAGTTTATCACAGAAGTAAACAAATGGATAAAAATCAGAAAAGATGTGCCATTTGGATTTTATAAGAATATTAATCTCCAGAGCTTGAAAGAAAAGATTGGTGACCACAAACATCTATACGAATCCCGACATCAAGTCACTGCTAATTTGAAAGTACTCATCGTAGAAATTAACACTGGTCAGCCACAAAAAAGAAATTTATATAAATAAAAAAGGCAACAAAAAATAAACAAACAAACAAACAAAAAATAATCGGTCGAGTTAGGGCTAATTCTAAATTTACTCCTTCAACGCTTATTCGAAAGATAATAGTATGATTATAAAAACACTATGTGTACCTATGTTAGTCACGGAGCCCAATGTGGTATGACGACTAGTCACATTACTTGTTGATGCTGTTGTGTTCGTGAATACCACATTAGCTTCCGACTGTTTCCTTTGTCAAATCCTTCCGTCCCTAGGCTGTGTTTGAAAGATCCACGAAGGAGGTGGTGATTATACAATTCAGCCAGATCTTCTTCTGAATAATATAGTAATAAAAACACTATCGAGAAACAAAATTATGTTTAAAAGACAATTAAGAACACTTTGATCAGAAAATATTTACCAATGGACCTATAGATTCATAGTTATAAATAGGTAAATGTTGACATATAAAGATAAATAAACAAAAATTATAATAACATTATTATAAGAACATGACAATTTTTGGCCTAACTTTCTCTCTCTCTCTCTCTCTATATATATATATATATATATAGAGAGAGAGAGAGAGAGAGAAACAAAGGCAACAATATTCATGTTGACGTCATAATTATGTCAGAATATTCTTCTTATATGACATGTATTTTATATACAATGGATAGATTTCTTTAATATTAAGAAGCTAATGGATAAACTATATTGATAAGGCTGTATTTTTGCAACTAAATAAAAAAAGAAAATGCACGTTCCCAAAGCATCTTAGGCGTCTAATATCGCTTGTAATGATTACATAAAACAAATAGTAAATTAGAAATTCGAATATGACGTCATTTCTCTACTCATTTCTGGCGTCTAATTTTAAATCAGACCATTCCATTTTTAAATCAGTAAAAGTTTTATAGACCACGAAATTTGCATTATTTTGAGAAGTTAAAAATGAAATAGCCATTGCCAAATAGAGTTTCAAACCTTTTCAGAAAGTCTGGCCGAAATCTGACTCCAATCAGCGCAGCCTAAGTGGCGCTAAGACCGACATATGACTGACTTGGGTGATCCGGAGTAACATCTATAAAGATCTGACAGAAATATTCACATACAGTCTTCCTCTGACATCTAATTGAGACATCTGTGAAAGAATATGCGTGGCATTCCTCCAGATGAAATCCAATAATTCCTATTATTACTCCTTTATTTATCTATGTACGTTCACTACATGCGCTGAAACCTTTTTAAGTTTACAGTAACTACTTCAGTGTACATATATATATATATATATATATATATATATATATATATATATATATATATATATATATATATATATATGCAAATTTCATTAAACATAGTAGACATTTTATGCCTACATATTCTCTTTTGGATCCGTTCGAATTCCCGTATTACTTTTATCGTATTCGGGGGAATTGATTTAGGTATTGTCCATAGTTGTATGTATCCCTGGTACTTTCTGCCCGACTTTGGGCCATCATCAGGGGAGAATCTGTTACAAAAGTGATGTAACTTTTGTTTTAGCAAATTACTACTGTGTAAGGACGTCTTTGCTGTTGGAGATTATGGCACTTGCTTTTAAATGTAATTCTGTAAATAGTGCCAGTAGCTAAAGACATTTAAGTACGTTAGCACTGGTTTGAAAATTAATTCTATTAACTATGGACAATACCTAAATCAATTCCCCCCGAATACAATAAAAGTAATACGGGAATTCGAACGGATCCAAAAGAGAATATGTAGGCATAAAATATCTATTATGTTTAATGAAATTTGCATTAACGAAGAAATGCTGCCTATATATATATATATATATATATATATATATATATATATATATATATACAAGGTTCGTTCAAAAAGTTCTAAGCCTCATTCATATTTCAGATTGATAGTGCAACTCTGAATTTTTAATGAGTTTCACCAGGACAGAAATTAACACAGAAATCTCAATAAGTTTTTCCTACATTTTAGAAGAGTTAATGTGTTCTCACAACAAAGGTCCTCAGTTATGGCTCCTCTTTCAGTGTGATGATTAGAACTTTTTGCAATACTCTTCGAAGATTATTATATATATATATATATATATATATATATATATATATATATCTATGGGATAGAAAGGAATGACATTTAATATAAAAACACCAATGTTTCTTTCAGAGTTTACAGCCTTGCAAATAAATCCGAATGTGAATATTATCAAATCAAAAAACATCAGTGAATGTTAAGTATTTAGCACTAAGGAAACGAAAAGATGAATAAATAAAAAAAATGCTGCCCCTTGCGAAAAAATATTACTCTCGGTTTCATTCTTTCAATAAATTCAAGATATTTTTGTATATGCTGGTATACTTGGAACATCGTTTTGCCAAAACGCTTTTGCTCGAAGGAAATTGATTCAATCAGAAAAGTCTAAAACCTGGACGTGACAGTGAACTTATCACTTCCTAGTAATTTATTAGCGAAACACATGAATCTATTTCATTCTTCGTAGATTTGGAAATAGTCGGGCAGACAGAGGTATTTTCCCTTGTTACGACAATTACTTACGGAGAAGTAAAGTATCAGAAACCAACACCAATTGTGTTTCGTTTCAAAACTGAAATCGCGTTATCAAAGAGGCGTGGTTCTCCTTTTTAGCATCTAGAGAACTAAAGAAACTTAGTGTTAGGCCTCAAGATGGTACTGCTTCGAAAATTTCAGAAAAAAAGTATTATTATCATTACTCCGTGTCTTTTTCCACACTAGTATTGGCTTGTGGTCATTGCTTGGTGTTTTAGTAAAAAACATTCTCCTCATGTTTCCGGGTCTTTTTCCAGTATTCTGGCTGATCTTAGAAATACTGCAGTTTTATTTAATTTTCACTTTTATTTTCGTTTTATACATAACTTCAACGGGGCTTGACCCAAGAACTAGTATGAAGGAATGTAGATATCTTATGTATCGCACCTATTTATGGTTCTTTGCAGCCTCATTTTGGTGATATTTTTTCAGTCATATTGATAGTACTTGCCTAAGGAGATTAGCAGTTCTGCAAGAGCAATTTTTTAAATTTCATACAGGCTGGCACAGCTTAGTATCTTGTTAATGTGTTTATGAATATTTTTATTAATTATAGTCAGGGCTTCTACTATTATTGACACGCTGGTAATTATAAGGTACCATATTTTTGTTGAACTTTTAGTCCCTGGTTTTTGTATTTACTTATTTTAAATATTCTTTAACTGGTATATAATTATGTTTGCACTGGCATACCAAATAGATGGCGTGGTTTTAAAACAAATAAAATCTCATTTATTGCTTGTTGAAAAATATTCATACCAGCTTGAGCTTATGATTTCTCCCAGGAGTTTGAGTGACAGAAAATCTGCTCAAGTCACCAGGACTCTTCTCAGTATTCTGACCGATCTTTAAAATGCTGTCGTTGGATGGTCTCCGTTGTCCTCTCCTTTCCAAGTCCTCCATTGCATGTACCAAGTCCTCCATTGCCTGTACCCATCTGCTGATGACCGTACTGAGCGTGCCAATTACAATTAGTATCAACGTTATTTTCATGTTCCATAGTTTTTTTTTTTCAGTTACCCAGCATGGTCTAGGAACTTATCTATTTTTTCGCTTTCCTTCAGGTTTCCTCAGTAGTCAGCCGGTACAGCAAAGTCCACTCTTCTGAATGTTCTCTTTTTTTGTTGACAATCACTAGATCTGATTGTCTGGCTGAGTTCACCTGATCCGCCGGTATCTCAAAATCCCCCCCAAATTGTGTGCGTCTCATTTTCTAGAACGGACCCTGAGTTATGATTATACTATTTGTTCCTTGGGTCAAATCTAAATCTCTTATTATTATCATTATCTGATTTATCTGCTCTTACCTGTGTTTTTCTACCGAAGTCTATGTGGCAGCAAGTCTTCTCAGATCTTCATAGTTCTTCAATTATCCAAGCAAACTTCAAAAGAGTTGAGGTCATCATAGTCTCGATTCTTCATCTGATATCCAGCTCCACAATATCTTTTCCAACCTCTTTGGAACCGTTACAAAGTCTCCATCTTCAATCTATATCGCTGTCAGTATATTCTGCTTTTTCAAACCTGTGGAAAAATCCTAGTGCTTTTTCCAGAACTTCAGGTTCTTTAATTTTTATTCAAGGATCTATTTCATCGGCAAAATGCGTTGGTTTTCGGACCGGGATTTGGTAGTATGTTAGTATCTCTAAGACCCAGATAAACTCATGCTTCACATTTTTCTCGAAACGATTCAGATTTATGTTTATACCATTTTCCAGTATTGTCAAATTTTAATGGCTCAGACGATTCCTTTTGGATATATTTTCCACTCATACCGACTCTTGTATTCATTTTGTACCAGTATTGATACTTCCTTTTTTTTAATAATTTAGTATAGAATTTTAGTTTTGAACACACACACACACACACACACACACACACACACACACACACACACACACACACACACACACACACACACACACACACTGTATGTCTGTCTGTCTTTCTCTCTTTGTCTGTCTGTCTGTCTTTCAATCACATAGGACACAACTACCTGTACCATAATGATTTAAGTACTGAACTGCGAAATCGCAGTAAGAGATTTCGAATTTTCCTCGCTCTGTTAATTTCACTTTCAGACAAATACCTGATGGAAAGGCACGAACCCAATTATCCTTCTACCTATGGGTTAAATAGAACCATTATTTCTCTTCTACAAGAATAGGTTTGACATTAAATCCAAGAACGTTAATATGCTATTAAACAAAGAAAACATCCAAACACATACATATGAATGGAATCATAGTTTTTAAACGTTATCCAGGAAAAAAGTTTTTAGTAAAAGTTTGAAAAGGAAAATGTTTTTCATTCAACCAAACAACACTCAACGATTTTATCCTTCCACGAAAGGTTCGAATTGAGATTTGAACAGGACTTGTTTCAATAGAGCTATTTGGCATGCCAAAAGGGAAAATCTAACTCTCGTATTCTGTCTTCATAATAGGTAGCTATTGATAGCATTCCCTAAAAGCTTTTAAAGATCATAATGCCACCGTATTTATTGATATTTAATAATCTTATTCTAATAATCTCTTACGCCAAATTGAAGGAAATTAGGACAGGAAAATTGACTGAATCCATTCTCTTACAAATCCTATACACAACCCATTAAATTGGTAACGCCAATCTCTAATGCTTATCACTTAATCTCGCTACTTTATCATTTATGATCATGCCATTAAGAATTGCATATGTACTTCTAAAATCTGCGATGTGCTGAATCAACTTTCATGGGGATAAAAGGGATCTCATGCTAAAATGATATTGTATTATAACATATTTTAATAGCTCTCTCCTTCATCAGATCCATGAATACAAAATGGTCTTTGGGTATAAAAAAAGAGGAAAAAATACGCGCATTTTTTTTCAAACCGCAAATTATTATATTATATGGAACTGCGCGAAATTGAAGGCACCAAATTGCTAATTCACTTCCTGCTTCATTCCTGCTTCATTCTTCCCTGTTTTCCTGCACTTTCTGTTTTTTTTTCTTTTGGAGTCTTTCTTTCTTTCTTTCTTTCTTTCTTTCTTTCTTTCTTTCCATTTGCATTTTTATTAGTTTGTGGTTTTTGTCAGTTTTTGTTTTTTGTTTGTTTTTTTTTTTTAGTTCTTTCTTTCAAGCAAAAATTCTTGAATTATCCCATTAAGATGATGTTAACTTATTTTTTATTTAGCAGTAAATAAATAAATAACAGATAAAATACAAAATATTTGCACTTTAATAGGTGAATAATCTGGCTTTATAAAATATTCCTTAAAAAAAACAAAAAATAGATTAAATTATCTAAATAAGACTCATAAGATTTCAGGGAATAATATGATGGTGAGAAAAACATGGATGATCTTTCAATTTGTAATTCTAAAACAAATACCAGCTAATAAAATTGGTCAACAGTTAACAGACTTGCAGAACTAAACAAGCAGTCGGTCATATATATATATATATATATATATATATATATATATATATATATATATATATATATATAAATATAAATATATTTATTGGCAACATTTCTTCGTTAATACAAATTTAATTAAACATATTAGATATTTCATGTCTAGATATTTTATTCTGGATCCGTTCGAATTCCCGTATTACTTTTATCGTATTTGGGGGGAATTGATTTATGTATTGTTCATAGTTTTATGTTTCCCTAGTACTTTCTGCCCGACTTTGGGCCATCATCAGGGGAGGATCTATTACAAAAGTGATGTAACTTTTGTTTTTGCTTATTACTACTATGTAAGAGCATCTTTACCGTTGAAGATTATGGCGTTTGCTTCTAAATGGGTTTCTATAATTAGTGTCAGTAGCTAAATACATTTAAGTACATTAGCTCTGGTTTGAAAATTAATTCTATTAAGTGGTGGTTGCGTGTTTCTAATATTTAGTGCTTCGAGAATCTGTAGTTTTTGTTTATCATTTTGATGTTCTAATACTGTTGTGTTGTCGGTGAGAATTTTCCGTAATTGTGTTGTTGCGCATGAATGTTTTTTTTAAATGCTGTGCTACTGACAATACATAAATCAATTCCCCCCGAATACGATAAAAGTACTACAGGAATTCGAACGGATCCAGAAGAAAATATGTTGACATAAAATGTCTATTATGTTTAATGAAATTTATACATATATATATATATATATATATATATATATATATATATATATATATATATATATAAAAGTTCTTCCTCTCTTCTCTAAGACTGACTTGCATGTCTTCATCTTAATTGAAGAGATGATAGGTATGTGGCTGTTCAGCTGCATTTTAGTGGCATCTGGCTTCCAGAATTTTTAAAACAAGAAGTAACATTCTTGTGTCGTTTTCTAGTAGATTTTTCTCCATGCATTTTGTTCTTCTATGGAATCCTACACATTGATGTACCAGTGTTGGCCACACAGCAGGAAGTTATTTACATAAGCTTTATGCTGACTCTGTGAAGAGTATACGCTTGAGGACCAGCCAGAAGCGATGGTTTATAGGGACTGATATATATATATATATATATATATATATATATATATATATATATATATATATATATATATATATATCCAGTCAGCGTCCGAAGACAATGGGTGTGGAGTATTCACGTAGAGAATAAATTAGGAATTTCATATAAATCTATGGGAGTGCTCGATGCAAGGTTATTATAATATATTCCCTATCTATGTTTAAAATAATAAAATAAAATAATAAAACTCACATACGGAGCGTATAGAGAGAAAACTCAAACTTGGTTAAATTGTCATTACAAAAATATCCTGGCGAACAATATCATCATACTTTCGTTTCATCAGATGGTTCTCTACGTTTAATTTGAGGTTGAAAAATTTACAGGAACATCCTTTTCTTGGTTGCTTAACTTTTCTTATTCTTTATTGCATTAACCCTCTTTACTTTCGTCTCATAATTTATAATATAGTTTTTTTACACATATTTTGACTGCAATCCATATTTGCTGTTTTTCAACCTCAAATTATATATATATATATATATATATATATATATATATATATATATATATATATATATATATATATTCACGTAAAAAAGTCTGAATGCTATAAATAACTTTCTTCTCTTTTCTTCTGATTATTGTGTTCTTCACATGAAACTTCTTTAATGGACGTAATAATGACATAATTTGAGTATTTCGGCATATATATATATATATATATATATATATATATATATATATATATATATATATATATATATATATATATATTGTAAAAGAAATTAAAGCCATATATTGCAAGCAATAGCTTACCACTTTTCTGATCATCAACAACAATATTGCAATCACAAGAGCTGTAAGCATTACAAGAGAATGGTTGATGAAAAGCATAGAATATAAAACAGATTTATATACATATATATTCACAATGTCTGAGAAGAATGTAGATAAATAGACTTAACAAAGATATCGTTATTTTATAACAAACCTGGAATCATTTTTTGTTACACTCACATGTTCATAACGTGAGGAAGAAAAAGACAACATGATAAAAGCATAAGTATTTCATTCCAGCCGAAATTAATGCATTAAACAGAAAACAAGATAACGAAGATTGTTACTATCTATAACACGACAGTCTTGCCTTGGACAATAACACAATCACAGTGGACCAAGTGTATAACGCCGAAACTATATTCTTCTTCACAGTTACAGCGTATTGTCTTTATTTATATTTTCTGGTGGGTTACCATTTTCGTTTACTGGCGTTCGGTGTTCAAACTCTAGTCTCTCTCATTATTCATATATGACACATTTCCACGCACAAACTCGCAAACACATTCTATCCTCCCTCTCCCTCTTTATATATACATATATATATATATATATATATATATATATATATATATATATATATATATATATTAATAGAAGAGCGGGAAAAGGAGGATAGAGTGTGTATGAGAGTTTGTGCGTGAAAATTTGTCATATATGAATAATGTGAGACACTAGAGTTTGAACACCGATCGCCAGTAAAAGAAAATTGTAAACCACCAGATAATATAGATAAAGACAGGATGCTGTAACACTGATGAAGAACACAGTTCGGGCGGTACACACTTGGTTCACTGTGACTGTGTTATTGTTCAAGGCAAGAGTGTCGTGTATATATTGTAATTATCAAGTCTTATCATCCATTAAATTATGGTGCACGTATTTAAAAGATATACATGAGACTTTATCGAAATTTTTCTGTGCATTTTATATAAACATTCTAAACAGAAATGATAATGATAGTATTAAACAAATAGCTAAGTGTTCTAATTTCATAGCTGAATCATTGTAAATTGAAACCTTTTTACGATTATTTTTTCATTATGCAAATCTGTTATGGTAATGTCTTTTCATGTAGCCTTTTATATAATGATCAATGTATGGAGAGGTATACAAGTACGTCAGAGCTTAATAATGATTCTTCTTCATCTCAGAAATTGTTTTGTTGTATTCTAATTAAAGCTGACCATTTGGTATTTCTTTCTCATGGCTTAGAACACTCTTTTTGATTTTCAGCAGCTGTCAAGATACAGGAGTCGGGCAAAATAATGAAAGCATCAGGAAATCTTAATTTATTTTAATATGAGATTCTTATTGCAGCCTTCCCGTGAAACGCAGCTTCTTCAGCTCCCTTCAAACAGTCGTTGAGGAAACTGTTGTACTTTTCAGAGCTGTAGTCTTGCGATTTAGACGAACCAGACATGCACGACACTGCTGGAGAAGCAGAGACAAGCTCATAAGTAATGTTTTTCTATGAACTTTCTCAAATGGCTTAGCAAAAGCAGGGCGACCAGCTCGAACCTACATACAGGAGCTCTGTGAGGATACGGGATGTAGCTATGTTGACCTGACAGAAGCGATGAACGATATGGAGGAGTGGCGAGAGAGGTTAAGGGATATCTGTGCTGGCGGCACGACTTGATGATGATGATGAGGATTCTTGTGATCCTTCTTAACAATCTGCATAAGAGTCTGACGGTTCCTATCAGATAGCTTTCACTTTCTTCCAGAGTTTTGCTTCAGTGAGGAGGTTTTACCTTCTTTCTCAAATGCTGTCATTATTTTCTAGACAGTACTCCTTGCTACATCAAATAATTCAGTGATTTTTGATACAGAAGTGCCTTTCATACCAACACCAATAATTTGACCTCTTTTAAAGACTGAAAGCTCTGTCATTCGAAATAATTTTTATTTATCTTTTCTGATGATATCTGAAAAAACAAAACCAGACCATTTTTTTTTGTAAAATAAGACGTGAAAAATTATTGTAAATCAAAAAACGTAAAATAACAGACATTTGTTGGTTTTATCGGATTTTCAAAATTATGAGACAACAATTCTAGGTTTTTTTCATTTTTTCAAAACTCTGTATATTCTGATGAATAACTCACAGGGAGAAGTATCTTCGGGAGGAGTGATAGTTTGGTTGTTTGGTTGTTTATGGCATATCAACCTCGGGAAGAGTGAGCTATTCCTGTACGTATATTTATTTTATGTAAAAATAAAAGTTATGCTCCATTTATAAAAAGAAAATATAGCATTTTTGTCAATTGAAATAAAAACAGAAATCTGGCATTGTGATAGCCTTAACAAATAAACATTATTTAAACTTGTTGTTTACGTTTCCTCACTTTTACTGCACGAGGACCGAGTATAATTCTTTCCATGTATGTTAACTTTAGAAACAGGAATGGAGCTTGCACATTTTTTATAGAGGAGTAATTTCAGGAATCCTTCATATTTCATGTAACGTAGTACTCACATTTTACTACTGCAGTCTAATAGAAAGAATTATCGAGAACTGACTTGCATAGCTTCTGTAGCGTATTTCTAACTTTAGAGCGAGATTGAAACTTCAATTTCAACAACAACACAAGATAGCAGAATGTAATTTCTATTTGTATTCCGTAAATATCTGAGTCAGACGTCAAATTTTAAGGATTTGATCCTGAAAACCTATTTTCATTATGATATTGAGTCTAGTAACTATGATTGTATGTGAACCAAAGTATATCTAAATACTGTAAATATTGAATATGATTTAAAAAAAACATATTTTTGTTATAAGTAGGGGATGCCAGTTTCAGTGAATTTTGACGCATTTTGCATGTGCTTATAAGTCCGTAAAAATCTAATTGAGGGTTAATCTGTACACTTTTTAAAGTCAGCATATCTAACGATTTTATGTTTTAATCTCTTTAATATAATGTTTTAAACTCATGCTTCTCTATCTCAGTATATACTTGTAAAACAATGAATGATCAAATCATTATTCACTCCTGGAACCGTCTCTTTGTAAGCTATTCTACGCTACATTAACCATGTAGAAATTCGCTTATGACAACACTATTATTGA
>CAUZXS010002875.1:12500-22500 GCA_963585895.1 Sepioteuthis lessoniana | reverse complement strand
TTCAACAAAAAAACATTAAAGTTTCTACTTTTAATAATATTTCTTAAATATGAATATTCTATACCGGATACATTTCAAAATAATTATTTTTGTAATTTAGGGAACTCGATGAGGGTTCACTTGTAAGGTTCCAAAATGCCCTGACTCTGACATACAAAATTATTCTGGAAGCAGACGATTCTAAACCTGTTCTTTTTGGCTCCTGTAGCAAAATAGGAATCCTATGTTTCCTGTTAGCCAGTTTATTTCTTGTCACGTCCTCCCAGGAAAAAAAATATGCCGTCTCCCGCACGAAGACATCAGCTCACCTGATAGAGAAGAACTAATTCTATATTCTAATCACATTCTGAAGACCAGGTAGGAGAGATATGCTTTTAGAAAGAATTTCTGGGTAGTGGCTTTTGTTTCGATATAGAATGCACATATATTACTGTCTCCTATCAACAAAGTTTTCGAAACCGAAGTAAAAGAAATGTCAGCCTTAGATTGGATGTTATGTTTTACTGCGTATGAAACCTTTACGGGTCATTTAACGACGAATTAAGTCATTTAGATAAAAGTTTCAAACACTTCAGTTTAGTGTAAGTATAATTTTTTGTTTACACAGTCAAAACAGTTCTATTTCAAACAATTATTTCTGCATACAAAAATGTTCTATGACACGCAATTCTGTTTGGCATAAGTACATAGTTTAATTATATTTGACTTATTGATAGGACCCTATCAGGTGCTACCACACTGGGCCAGAGTGGACCTGAGAGCGATGGCAGTGAAGGGGTTTTCCGCATTCCCCAAAGCTTCAGCATTACTGGAAACTCACCATCATATTGTTTAGTGTTATATTTAAGACACTCGTTGCGGGGGGGTCTTTCCCTTCAGCAGAGAAGCAGTTGGTGTATTCTACACACCCCACCCCGCCGACTGAGCAAGTCAGCCTTAGAGTAAATTGAATGAACTGTTTCTGGATCGGCACTTAGGGTTATTCTAAGACTTTCAGATTTTTTTAAATATTCATCATATGCCTCTAGTAGACGAATAAATGGTCCTCGTTTCACTCACTTTACTTCAAACTAAATCCCATTAAGAACATTGTCAACTCAATGATATAGAACGAGTGTAGATTGTAACTCTTAAAATAAGATTTGACGATGAGAAAATTTTACGAAAATGAAAGGAATCTTTATCATTGGATTCGAGATCAGGGAACTGAAATTCGACTGTATGTTCAGATGTAAACTGAATCCGTTTGAGTTGGCAGAATGGGATATATTTGTTTAAGTTAAACAAACCTTAATTACATCTTAAACAGCAGGAAACGATGCTGATTTCATAAACAAGCTAACAATTCAATAAAGAATGGAATGGCATTGCATTCTCATATCAATTTTTTCATCTAATACAGGCAAAATTAGTGATGAGTAAAATTTCCCAAAATATTTCCGTGATGGAATATGATGAGAAGGGTGATTCAAACCAAATTTGATGGATGGTTACTTCTAGGATTAACAACGGGTGGCCAGAATCTCCACATTGGCAAGGGTAAATATTCAAAAAAGAACGCAATTGATCAATATTTAAGTTAAATATACGGAAGGTATATGTTCTGTCACAAAATAAGAATTTTTTTCTTATTTAAATTCAAATTGATGTAGTATGATGAATGTAGTTTGAGTATTATGTGAATATAAGAATATGATGTTACAAAGTATTTACTGCTTTCAATAATCTAGCCGATTTCAACAAAACTGTGGTCTATATGTAATATAATTAAGAATGATTTTTTAAAAATATTAATCAATCTTCGTTAGTTCTATTTTATTTCTTAGTTTGGTAAGGCTTTGAACTACTCAGGTTTCTTAGTCCCGGTGCATAACCAGATGGTGCAGTCTTACACCCATGCAGAAAGGATACAACAATCATCATAACATAATAAACCCCAAAACAGGAAATGGGACTGTAGTGTGGATGACGTCATGCCCAGAAAAGATGGTCCTGAGAATTTGAGGATTTTGAAAAGACAATAGTTGACTTTCCTGCCGTTGAGGCGTGCGGTTGAGGTTTTCGGATCTCTACCGGCAGAGATATTAAACACTACAAGATGCGCAACGCATTGGGAGTGGGGTCAGCATAGTATGTTTAGTATAGGCTTTTCAGAAGTATGTCTCTCACCTCGTGTTGCCAAGGACCGAAGTCAGAAATTAATAAACCCGTTCGTATCTGAAACGACAGAATCCGCCTATATATGTATATGTATCTGTATTGTTATAATTAAGATCTTTATGGTTATACAACATATTGTGTATCAATTTTTCATCTGATTTACAATTCTGCAAGATTCCAAACCTTATGTAGCACGCCAAATATTTTTGAAAACCACTTTTACCCTTATGTCGCAAATCTTTCAACACTCAGACGATATACAAGTATTCGTATATCTTTTGTATTTTTTTTTTTTTCATTTTCACTCTGTCGTTCACAGGAATAGAGAAAAGCCCTTAGATGACAGGATCCTCTCTTCTTGTTAATAAACAGTAGGTCTGGCTTTCTGGCCGAAATTAGGTGATCCGTTTGTATAACAATGTCCAAAGAAAATTTATGCGTCTTATTTTCAAGGAAAATTCCAGTTTGTGCATATACCATTTGGTAGTATGGTCAAAGTTTAATCTTTTGCACAATTCCCAGCTGATCACCATTCCCACTCAGTCATGTCCAGTTCTATAGTCTTTTTTATGCTAGCTCGCTACATTCACTTATTATGCGATTAACCGTTGCATTTTTATCTCCTCATCATGTACACTTGAATTTCAGTTGTGTATTATGTATTTTCGTTTTGATATAATCGGTCCTAATACCATTATTTTTGCTGCAATTAAAATAAATTCAGTTTCTTTCTTCGTAATTCTCTCTCTCTCTCTCTCTCTGTCTCTCTCGATATACACATATATATATATATATATGTATATATGTGTGTGTGTGTGTGTGTGTGTGTGTGTGTGTGTGTGTGTGTGTGTGTGTGTGTGTGTGTGTTGTAAACTAACCCTATTCACGTGCAAGATGTGTTACAAAGCCAAGTTTTAAGTGGATTTTAACAGATTTAAGTTCAGAGTATTCCTTCTCCTAGACCGATTGGGATTATAAGTTAAAAGAGCTAAGTCTATCCTACTATTTACTCATAGCTTGTGAATTATTCGTTCGGTACATCCCCTTCTCAAGAGTATTAGCGCTATATGAACTGCAAAAAGCCTCTTTCTGGATTTGACATTGAGCCCCATTGTCCATTTCCTGCGATGATCCACATTAGACCACAAACACTGCTTAACTAACTACATGTCATCTCAATTGCAATCTCCCCAATTTATCACTTGCAGTATTCATACAGTTATTTTCCTTCCTATTATTATTGTCTTGTTTTTTGGTGTTATACAGTTTGTTTCTCTGATGGCATTGCTGTTTCTGGCTGCTGTAGTTAATCTTTATTTTTTGCATCTATGCAGTCCATTGTATTGGCGTGTCATCTTTCTCCTTTTCTTGATACTATGTCATCTCCAATTAATTATTATTATTATTATTATTATTATTATTATTACCAACCCATCCGCTCAGGCAGGATATGACTTTAGGTCAATTTTTTAAGCGGAGTTTCACAGGTTTGAATTCAGAGTTCTCCTTCTCCTAAACTAGTTGCCTCACCAAGGCTAAAGTACTCAGTCTGTCCTACTATTTACCCATAGCTGGAGGGAGAATAATTCGATTCATACCTTTCCCAAGGGTATTAGTGCTATGTGAAATGCAATCAATCTCGTTCAGAATTTGAACTCGTGTCGTCGTGTCCATTTACTACGACGATAACCATTACACTATTATTATTATTATTATTATTAGAGTTTTTCACATCAGCGTAAGCTGATGGTCTTTCACGGGAAATTGAGTGACAGCAAGTCTCCTCAAGTCTCCAGGACTCTTCTTCTTCTTCTTCTTCTTCTTCTTCTTCTTCTTCTTCTTATTATTATTATTATTATTATTATTATTATTATTATTATTATTATTATTATTATTATTATTATGTTTTTTTTTTTGTTTTTCAGTGTAGTCTAAGTGTTTGGTGGTTTCATGCGAGAGCATTCTCAGATTAAAATCATTATCTTTGATCGTCTAAGAGGAAGAGGCGTCGTAGTTCTAGATAAAAAAAATACTGATGTAGAAACAATTGAGTATATGGCGACAAGGCACCTCTTTTCTTTTCAGCTGGCGTAAAAACAAAGAAATCGAAAGTTCAGCTAGAAAAAAAAGGTTGTGGAACAATACAAAACAGAAACGCAGATATTCATAGCAAAGACAAACTGCAAGATGCAATCAACAGAAAATCAGTGTTAGTATTAGCATATATTTACAGATTGCAATGTAAGAAAAGAGAAAGATCATTTGTACATATATCTATCACTCTTTCTTTCTCTCCCTCTCTCTCTCTCTCTCTCTCTCTCTCTATATATATATATATATATATATATATATATATATATATATATATCCGTACAGACACATATCCAAGAATATTATAAACTTTTTTCATCTTGTTCCATGGAGTGTTTACTTTTTCAGACATATATTAACCCAATACCTAATCTCGCAAGCAAGATGTATCATTAAGATTAAGACTGAACTAAATGTAGAGTTTTACTTCTCTCAGAATGGTAGCCTAGAGAATCCAGGTTGCCCTACTATTTTCTTACAAATGTTGAGAAAAGAGAGTAATTAATGCCTTTCTCTATGCCATTAGCACGAAGGGAAATGAAACGTCTTTAGCTATTCCCATTGCGATTTCCCCTCTCTAAAAGATATTTCAAACTATTTCATAATCTTAGAGCAATAATTATTTGATCAGTTATACAACATCATAATTCATATTGTAAAGGAATTATCTTCTTTCTTTTAGTTTAATCATATCCTCTTTAACAATTAATATGCAAGTATTAGGAAACGAGGATGCATGAGATAATGGTTACAATAGGTCAAGTAATTATTTAAATAGGTTATCCATCGTATTTTCTTAATATATTATTGATATTTCTAGTAATAATTTATAATGTTGATATTTACTAATGGAAGCTGCAGAGCACACTATCTGAAATCACTATATATGAATTTATTTATTCTCGAGTAACATCTTATGTTTCAATATGAAAACGTAATATAAATCAATGTTCGTATGAAGCAATAGAATAAGAATCAAGAAGCTAATGGAATCGCATTTGATGTCTGTTTCTTCTTAATGTGCAGAATATCGTTAATACTAAATAAAGTGTTGCTCGGTTACCCCTTACATACCAATCAAAGTATAATTGATTTCGCGCACTAGCGAAAAAAAAAAAAACTAGACAAAGAGGTCTCTTGTCTTCAACAGTATAACATAGTTTAGGTATGGCCATTTGAAATAGGATGTTTTCTCTAACCCTTTGGTAAGTATAACCTCGAGGGTGCCTCCTCACCACTAGGGAACCTGGTACCCGTCTATGTGAATGGTTACAAAACTTCAAACACGAAAACTCTGACAGAAGACCAAGTACGAGATAGTGTTAGAAATAGCGTATCAAACAACTGAGATGGGGTAAAATATAGCAATATCTTTATCCGCTCAAAATTACCTCTTCTTGGCTTCCTGATTTGAGGGCAGTGAAAACAGAGGTTGATAAACAGTAATAAATTGAGGGGTGTTTTGTTACTATATGTCTGACCAAATCCTTTCCTAAAAACGTCGTTATCTTTTATCTTGTCTTTTTCTGCGACAACTTTCTTCAAGGCGGCGAAACGCAAAATATGACTTTTATTAATCCACTCCATCCTTTGTTCCCTTAATGGTCAGAATTAGGAATTACATGCTCTGACTGTTAAAATAAGATTTAATTCAACTTGTTGGTATTTATATCTACGTAGTTTTGCAGAGCCTGTCGCAAATGTACCAGCTTTCTTGCAGTAAATGTAGAGGAATTAAACCTGTTCATCAGCATGATTTGACCGTATGCCACAACATTTTGGAATTTACTACATTAAGCTTAGTTTTTTTTTCACAAAGTCAAGCGTATCGATTATCTAATTAGAATATTACTCTCTAACAATGGTCTCCTTGTCTGGCCAGCAAAAAATTTGAAGTGGTCTTTCATATTTATCAAGCTTTGATTCGCATGCATGCTGGAAGTACCTGCTGTTAAGCAGTAGCAACCTATCTAAGCAGTGACAAGGATTATTATTTCTTGATTTTGTTGATTTTACGAGGACAAAGCTTCAGTTGACTTAAGGTCACACGTGTATATTATTTGGATGTCAGTTGAAAAACCAATAAACAATTTTGATTTCTTTGATTCATTCCGTATGCATGCCATAGTTATTAACTATGCTTAGTTTAGAACAAAGCCTGAATCATAAGGCACACGTTGAAACACGAACTATCTCTCAATAGTCCACTAGCCTTGCTAACTAACAATTATACTATGCATATGTGTTTTTACTAGACTCCACCACCAGTAGGATGTGACACATTATCAGACCATGCATGCTTATAGATTCATCAACCTCTTCCGTTGTGGACAGGATTCCACGCATGGTCATTTTTTAAGCGAAGTATAGCTGGTTTGAATTCAAAGTTAAGCCTCTTCTAAACCGATTGCAGAATCATGTCTAAACAGCCTTGTCGGTTCTACTTGCCACAAATTGCAAGGAAAAAGTGATGGATACACCCATTTCCTAAATGCATTTGTGTTGAGAGAAATGTGAAGGAAGTGTATGAATTATTTTCTTTAAATTCGAGAGATCAAATTCATGTTGATAGGGTGGAATACTTGCCAATCACTCATTGATAATTGCCTTTGTATTTTCTAAAATGCTACGTTTAAAAAGTCTTAAAGTTATGTATTGTTCTCAATACAGGATAATTTGTTTTGTTTAATTAACAGACGCTATATATTTTATACATATACATCGTGATTGCAGAGAATCAGATACACCTGAATACCGATGTTTATATAGGTACTATATGTACATTAAAGGTTGTAGCAGATATCTGTATATGATCTGTAAAATGTTCGGAGATTTGTGATTTCGTAGCACTCCTAAAAGTACAGCATCTAAGTGTTCATTCTAGAATATGGTCCTGTGTTAACGCGTAAGAATATGTTCACCCAACCCCAACGGGCAGAAAGAAAATTCAACTCAAGTGTAAGATATGTGAGGACATGGATGACATTAAAAGAAACGTGATATTGCTGGTTAACCTTGTGTTAAAATAGAAGTTTCAGAGGAGCTTCGACTTACGGAAAACTCACTGGAGAAATGTCATGAATGCCAAAGAGACTATTTTGAAGTAAATTGATGTTTCATTGATGGTCCTTTTTATCCTGGTAAAAAAGGGCTTTAATATCCAAACCTTTTGAACCCAAAATCTTATGATTCATGTATCAAACGATTATTATTTTACATACATATTTATAGATACATAAATAGGGATTAAGTGAAAATTAATTCTTAAGAGATATTCTTACAAAGAACTAATTGGGTTTTGAATTTGATTTGTACTGGGTGGTAAAAAACAGATTAAATACGAGTACTTCTGAATAATAGTGTTTACCATTGTAGATGAACTTTGAAGTTTGTTTGAATTGATCATGGAATAGCTGATCTACACGTCTTAGGAACAATAATCATAGAGTCATTGATTTAGATGTTTTAGGAGCAATAATCATGCAATGACTGATATAGACATCTTAGGAGCATTAATTACAGAATGGCTTATATTATAAGCAGTAATCAGAGAATAGCTGATCTAGACGTCATGGGAACAAAATTCAAGGAAGGGCTAACATAGACGTCTTAGAAGCAATAATCAGAGAATGCTTGATCCAGACGTCTTAGGAGCAATAATCAGAGAATGCCTGATCGAAACGTCTTTGGAGCAATAATGATAGAATGGCTGATCTAGACGACTTAGATGCAATAATCATAGAATGCTAATCTAAATGTCTTGGGAGCAATATTCATGGAAGGGCTAACATAGAAGTCTTAGGAGCAATAATCATAGGATGGCTGATCTAGACGTCTTACGAGCAATCATATATACCAACCCCTCCGCTCGGGCAGGATGTGACACAAGGTCAATTTCTAAGCGATTTTTAACAGGTTTCAATTCAGAGTTTTCCTTCTCCTAAACTAGTTGCCTCATGAAAGCTGAAGAACCTAGCGTGCCCTACTATTTACCTATAGCTGGAGGGAAAATAATTGGATTCATACCTTTCCCAAGGGTATTAGTGCTATGTGAAATGCAATTAGTCTCGTCCAGGATTTGAACTCGTGTCGCTGTGTCCATTTCCTAGGACGGTAACCATTACACTCCGGACACCTCCTACGAGCAATAATCACCAGATAGATGATCTAGACGTCTTTGCAGCAATAACCATAGAATGGCTGATATAGCCGTCTTAGGGGCAATAATCATAGGTTAGCTGATCTAAACATCTTGGGAACAACATTAATGGAAAGGCTAACATATACGTTTTAGGAGCAAATTAAATGAAATGGCTTATCTAGACGTGACGCACCGTGAGTAGCCATATCAATATTAATCTCATCTTACCAGGATAGCTTTTTATATTTAGAGATGATTGAATTCACTTGTTTACGTACATAGAATATTCGCAGACATTCCACATAGCTTAATTTTTCTTTAATAAAATCGAATGAAAAACATATACTAACGTCAATTCATTTATTTATTTTACCTAGTATCATAGCCAAACGAGACTCCAACTATACGGACACCTGCCCCCCATCACAAAAACCATACAAGTTCGACGAACCAGACACGCAGGACACTGCTGGAGAAGCAAGGACGAGCTCATAAGCGATGTACTCCTGTGGACCCCCACACATGGATGTGCAAGAGTGGGACGACCAGCACGAACTTACATACAGCAGCTATGTGAGGACACGGGATGTAACCCTGAAGACCTGCCGGAGGCGATGAATGATAGGGAGAAATGGCGAGAGACGGTCAGGGATATCCGCGCAGGCGGCGCGACATGATGATGATGATGATATCAATAAGTTATCAGAAAATAATGTGCTAATATATAGAAATCCTTTATAATGTTGGGTGAATCGATTTGAACAATATCCGTTACACAAGGCGCAGAAGAAAAGTCTTGTGTAGCGTGTTCAACTTGACTGGGTGTAGTTGAATATTCTCTTGGTGCCAAACAAATGCAATACTAGTTAATACATATGTAACATTTGACACTTCTCGAACTTACGATACGATCGGGTTCTAAATTCTTTTCGGTCCAATTAAAAAGTGAATCAAAATGTCATTTTCTTTTTTCTTTTTATTTGTGAATTTTTTTGAAGTTTCAAAGAAACGCGAGATTCAATGGTCAAAATATTTTAAACTGCGTGATTATTGCTTTGAATATCATAGATTTTATGAGAAACTTTTGCTTAAAATTTTTCAGCTGCTCTCCCGGGACAAAAATCATCATATTCTTAAGCGCTTCAAAATGGTGTTTCATTTAGACTATAGTGAGCTCAATCGTCATTTAGTACTTTGCAGCAGTGATAATGTGGCGGATTAGTCTCTACTTTAGAGAGTTTAGCCATTACCAAGTTTTTCAAATTCCTTTCCTCTGATGAAGTCAAGGTCGGTTAATAAAACGAGATGCTTTCAGAAAGTTTTAAGACAGAACGAGAGTTCAGTCATACTATGGATGAGTAAGCCAAGAAGTCTGATTATTTTGGACAACAGATATCTTGAAAAATGATTGCAATGTTTATATTTTTCGAAATGGTACCCTTGATATCAGCATTTATTCGTGCAAGTTATTTCATTGGCCAAAAAAAAACAAAAAAAAAAAAAACATGAAAAACCGCTTTTAATATCGAGGATCCGTTTTCAAGTCTTTCAGTTGAGGTGAAATTTCAGTCTTGGGTCTTGGAAAAAAGAAAAGTTGCACTGACTTAA
>CAUZXS010002875.1:0-7500 GCA_963585895.1 Sepioteuthis lessoniana | reverse complement strand
AACATATGCAGATTTTTCATGTTGTACTAATCTTCATATATACGTTTGATACACCCCTTGAATAAAAAGAAATATTCAAACAACAAAAACGGGTTATGTACTTATTTATTGATGTGCTTAAAGATTTAGCTTTTTTATTTGAATTTTACATTTTTTTAAAAATGCATGGCGAACTACATTTATTGGTAAAATCTTTTTAAAATAAAATGTGACTTTCGAGCTGGTATTGTTCTACGTGTATTCTGTGCATTGAATGAGTAAGCTCTGGTGTATTTCTTCGGTTATGCTAATAATTTTGTGTGTTTTCCTTTCGCATGCATTAATCGGGAAGAAACTAAAATAATTACTAGAAACTTCCATGATCTTTTTTAAAAAAACTTAAAATAATAATTTTCTTTTTATATTTTGAAATATGCACATAATCTACATATGAAAAGGTGCTCCCAATTTAAAGGTTATCGTTGTAGGAAATTGACACGGCGTCCCTTGTTCAAAACCCTGACGTCGCTATTTGCATTTCCCATAGTGCTACTGCACTTGAGAAAGGTATACATCCGAATATTCTCTGTTCAGCTATGAGTGGATTGAATAACAGACTGAGAACTGGTTTGGCAACATGTCTAGCAGAAAGAAAACTCTGAATTTATATTTATAACTCTGATGTGGCTACTGACCAACTTCAGATAAAAGTTTATGAAAATCCACTCTGGATGCAACAGAACACACATCGGGTGCATACCCACCACACACGAACCGACAAGCATAAAGATGAGCTCTCACACACATACAATAAACATGAAAAATTATTTCCGACTGATTTTAATGTAGAAGTACTAAGTAGAACTGAGGAAAGAGAGTGCTTCTAAACCAGCTTTAACGATAAGAGCGCACTTTTTTCCTCATGTAATGTATTGCCGCTTTCTCGAATAATTTATGATGAGCACATAATGAGAGTATTTACATCTGCAGTTAAAATGGCTACTTGTAATACAGCCGTTATTGGGAATTGTAGTCTAGTCCATCGTGTAATCTTTCATCTAAAACACTCAATCAGAAACCGATGTGTATAATGCATTAGAGATCGATCTTTCCGATACTGTATATAGTTCTGTTCACTAGTAAAGTGTACTCGTTTTTTTTCTGTATTCCTACGGACCTATTTGCGATGTGGTTATTATAGGAAAATATGATAAAAATATTTTTGATGGGGGTGCTTATTAAAAACTAGCTAAGTTTAACAATTATTTTTTCCCATTAGACTTTATGTGTTATACTGATTTTATTCTCGAGTACAATTAGGCCAATTTGCCAGTAGGGCAGTCCCTAATTATAGAATTATTTCTCAGTTTTATGTATACTCATTATCAGTGTAAGGATTGGAGCTCATTGCAGATTTGCAAGGGAAATGATTTTTTTCTCTCTGATAACATCTACTATACCAGGACTTTATACTTTAACTTGGTTATGCCCACTTTATATTTTAAAGTAGGAGAATCAGCAGTTGGTGTGAAATATAGATATCATTTCCAAAAATTATTCTGGGAGTATGATTTCAAGCTATTTCTTTCTCTATCTCTCCCTTCATATCTATCTATCTATCCATCTAGTACTTAATTAGAGCTCTTCAAAAATGGTTAGATATAATAAGAAGCAAGTCCTCTCTTCAAATCCAGTTATTTGTGAACGAAGCACGCTTTTCTAATGACATGAACTGCGCTTGACAATTTTTAAATGGTGACACCTTTTTAAAAATGTTATTAGAAAGCAAAACATGTGCGAATGAATCTGATTAAGACGTTTGGGTTCAAAAATTAGCATTGACTTCAAAAATAAAAATGCTGAACAATTTGAATTTAAACCAAGCGAGAACAAAAAAAAAAAATAAATTTAAAAAAAATCGTCCCAATGATGTAATGATATCTAATTCTTTAGAGCGGGCGAAATTCCATTTCATGCAACCAATGTCAACAAGCAAAAATTATTGGCTGTTTTGTGCTTCCATTTCTTTATACTGATTATTATATTTCAACAAATTTTTCCAGATTATTTGTATTCATTAGTTTTTTTTTTAAATTCTACCAATTCTCCATTAATATTCAAAAGTGATATTTTAAAAATTTTTTATCGTAAACAAATTATTTTGTAAAAGGGTATTCACAAAAGGCGTACACCAAGTAATATTTTCTACTGAATTCAGCAACAGAGACGCGCTAAGCGTAACGATTATCATCTTAGAAAATGTAATCCGCGACCCGTGTTCAAACCGTGGACGATGTTGTGTAAGTTTCTCTTCGAACGAATGCCATTGAAAAAAGGATAAATCCAACCATTCTCCCATCATCTATGAATAAATTGTTGTGCAGCCGGAGATTTTACCCTTTATAAGGCAAACAGACTAGAAGGAAAAATCTAAATTTTTAGTAGCTATACTTTGTTTTTGTCACACTTTACCCGTAGAGGACGGTTAGGGTAAGTTAATAGAGAATTCAGAATATCTTAAGAAAATGCAACAAAGTTATTTTATATAGAGGGGCACAAAAGTCACTCTCCATTTAAATGCAGTAGGTTTTATTTGATAATAATCTATTTAGTTTCTCACCCGAGATAATTTGCAAAAACAATATGATTTCTACCGGATCAGATCACTTATTCAACTATTTTCTTATTGTTGGTTTCTGTCAATATTAATGTTTAGAAAAATTTAGAAAATTACAGATGTAAAATTGGAATATTGGAAAACAAATTACATTTTTTTCAAATGTCATCCATCATCAGCAAGGCGAAATGACAGCAAGAATTCTTTTAACTTTATCTTGCCATCCGCCCATATCGACCATTGCTCCTGGTAAGTCCATAAGACAGAAACCAGTATCTGCTCAGAGCTGATGAAAGTAAGATTTGCTGGTCGGCCAACCCTGATGTTTCCACGTATCGGATTCCATTTGAGAGCACTGTTAATGAGTTTATCCGCCATCAAATATGTAGCATCTCCTGCTTCTCTTATTTGATTTTTTTTTTCTCATTGGAGGTAATTGACCGTGTGGCTGCTGTTTTGTTGGATTTTTTCAAAACAGCATGTAGCATCTATATGTTTTGCTCAAAGCTTTTCGATAAAGTCCAAGTGATGCAACCTTACAGTAGTATCGATATAGGTACAGCTCTAAAGAATCCTGGGTTTATTTTCTTAGAAATATCAGAAATACACACGTTCCAACCGTTGATGATTAGTTTTATGAGATGTCACTTTGAAAGATGCCCTCAACAGATAAACACTTGTTGGGTATCACCCACTTTTTCCCACACAATGAACTAGTCCATCTGCCATATATAGCAGTAGCTACTAATACCAGGGCAGACTTGAAGGTGAAGAGAAGATTCTTATAGGATTAGTATTAGAGCTTTGGAGACTGCAGATCGCACGAGATTACCTTACTTGCTACCGTTATAACCGAAGCCAATACTATCGTTGGAATATATCTTTTTTCTATATTCACTAATCCTATGTTGTTGTCTACTAATAGTCTCGCTATTGTATATACTTTTTCCTGAGAATATATCTGTATTTCCTCTCATATCGTGGTTTGTCCTTTATTTAATATTACAAGTGTTATTAACCAGAACGCAACAAAAGTATATATATATATATATATATATATATATAAAGAAAAAAAAAAGAAATATACACATAGCACCATTGATGAACTCATCATTTTTTGACGACCGATTCTTTTATGATATGAAACCACCTGAATTTGAATTTTGCAAGTCGAAATATTGATGTTTATATGTAAGCAATATTTTATGTGCACATATTTTTTTATGTTTTTGTGTTTACAGCATTTGAAATAAATCTATTTTCTCATTATATCATTCTTATATATCTGCATTTTGATTTGTAATATTTAAGATAAACTAATGAATGAAAACACTAAACAGAGAATAAAACTAGAAGCTTCTCCCAAAGGAAAAAGCTCCTTCAGAAACGCAAACCGGTTCATCCTGAATCTTTATTCGGTTTGCCAAATCAATTTTTTAAAAAATAATCTATACACGTACACACGGGGTATAGTATATATCGATTTATCCAATCTACCATCACTTAATAGCAGCAGGTACTGACAAAAAAACTGAGACATATATGCCAGACGAAATAACATTTAGTAAATGACAAAAGTGCAATCTATTACAAAGTACTTATGGGATGAATTGATATATTAAATGGATGGAAAATTGTTCAGTGTTATTTTTGTGTAATAATAGAATACCTCAGAGATCAATATTGTTTATACATATATTCGATGAAAGAATAAGCTCCATTAAAGTGATGATCTTTAATTTAATTTGTTTAAAAACATATCTAAACCTAAAATACACATTCGTCTCATAATTCCATGGATACCGGAGAAAAAAGAAAAAAAAAAAACGTGTTAAGAGAGCATCTTTTTGGCTCCATAGAAAACCATCTTGCTATTGATTCAAAACAATAAGGCTCGGAAAATAATGGTACAAAAACTAATGACACAGGGAGGTGATATGAACAATAAATCTCGTATAAAATATGAAATAATGAACACACACACACACAATTGTAATCTACCTCAAATCTTATCCCAACACAAAATACCAATATTGTACTATATTCCATAGTATATTACAATACAAAATATCCCTCCGCCATGATATTTACAGTGATTCTGGCCAACCATACTACACTGACCTATTTACGCTTACAAATCATAACTTTATGTAATTTTCATCGAAATGCAATTATGATAATTTGTTCCTTAATTACAATCATCTCCATTAATTTGCACACAAGTACATAAATAAACAATGAATTTTTCTCGGCTCGACTGTTGTAAATTTTGCTACAACAACGTTCTCCTATCCGGTAAACAACCTCAAGTTTATCGCGCTGCGTATGTATCTTCATACTAACATACTCTAAACACCACATACAGATCCACACACAATAATATGCAACTATAACCCCTCCACACACAAGCACACATAAAGATTTGTACACAATTCCAACGGTTTTTGAGTGTATTTTTCGATTTCTTCATTTCCTTTGGCTTTGGTTTGGTTTCTTTGTTTAATGGCATATCAACCTTTGTAGGTTATTTAATGCCAAAGACAGTCTCCTAGAAGAACAGTAGTGGTACCCTTTAACGCATAGCTGGGAGGATAAAGGGTTTCATACCGTTCCCAATGGTATTTGCCCAAAAGTGAACGTAATAGCGCAACTGGAGTTCGAACTCGTGTACTACGATTCCACAATCCCTCGCTTAAATCATTACACCAGGAGGACACTATCCCATTTCCTTTCGTTATCTGCCTGATGAATGTTATTTGTAAAAGTTATTGAAACCTAAGGTGACAGACAAACTTCCATGGCATCAATTATTTAAATCTAATATATATTTATTTATTATTATTTTTATATAATAGCTCTATCACAGATATTGATCACTCTCCAAATTATACCGCACTTGGTTCGCCTCAAACCCACAAAGTGAATTAGTGACAACCGAAACTGTTACAGTATATATATATATATAAAATTTCGTAAATTTTTTTCTAGTCTAACTCTACCCTATATATATATATATATATAGGGGACAGTTGGACTTGAAAGATTTTACGAAATTTACCAATTTTTCCAATATGGGTATGCTGAATCATTCGATACTTAATAATTTTTAGATCCATATTTTTGCTACAAATTTACCTCAAAAAAATTTTCAGAAGGTTTAAGAGATCACTGGAAAAGTTAGTCTTTATAATACCCTTCCAACATGTTCCATAATACTTCACGATCGGGTTAGTTGGAACATTCTAAACGCTATGCTTGTACTCACAATTAATTTACAAAATTCAAGGAATAGATTATCATTATTTTTTCAAATTTTCAACGTATTCTTTCGTGAGGGCGACTTAAATTGGTTATTTTTAATCTAATAAATCACATATTAGGAGTATATATTTTTATATCAATTATTCTTGTTTTATTCTGGATTATAAGCTGTTATATCAAGAGGGAATACCTGTTTTTACTGAAAACGCTTTGCGTAAAAAATTTTTGTAGGGATCTGGAAGAATGCAGGTTTTATCCTTGCATTTACATATCGTAGTTCAGCCTCATCTGCTATCATAAAGGAAAAACGTAAATGTACGATTAAAGATAATTTTCTACAATTTCCTTTTCAGCCCATCACATTGATTACCTTCGATAATCAAGAAAAAATAATATTGCTCGGGAAAATTTTGATAAACTCATCAACCAATTTCAAACTAAAACCAAGACACTTATCAGAAAACTTGAAAGGATGTTAATAACATAGCGACAAAAATGTGTGTCTATTAATTAATACAACATGCTTAAGTGAAAGACCGCTCCACAACTATATATATATATATATATATGCATCAATCTATCTGTCTGTCTTTCTCTCTTTCTCAGTCTGTCAGTCTGTATTCTTCTCTCTCTCTCTCTCTCTCTCTCTCTCTCTCACTCTCTCTCTTTATATATAAATATATATACACAAATATGTATATATATATATATATATATATATATATATATAAAGAAGATATATGGGATTCAGATTATTAAGTTTGGTAAAACACTTTTTTTCCTGCGACATATGCACAAAGTCATTTTTTTTTATATTGTTTCAGACGTAGGCGTCCTTCGTTTGTAATTTACGAAGAATAAAATGTTTCCGCGCCTTATAACATCAAGCAGTAAGAAAAAATTATATTCACATTAATGTGTTCATGCCGGAATAATGTCACAGGTAAAACGCTGTCGGAAAAAAGACAAATTCTGCACATTCCATGGAATAGTGTATATCGAATCAATCATGGATAGCCCACGATAAACCATGAAAGGCCATCTTCACTGGTCATTTGGAACTTCCCGCGTTATATAGTTTTTTCACCGGCTACTTCATTCTTTTCTTAACATCATCTCTCAATTTATTACACTGACTACCGACATTTTCATTTTTTCTTTGTTTTCTCCATTATTGCTTTTGAGTCCATTTTTTCATTTTTGTTTTGTTTTCTCTGAAATCGATAGAAAGTGCACAAGTCTTTCAAAAGGAGTCTTTTTTATTCTTTTTTTTTTTTGATTCATCACTTGTTATTAACGGAGAGTGGTGTTTTATTTTTACATTATTTTATTTCTTTTTCTATGACAAACAAATAACGATAGAATATGCTTTTCACTTTTTTCTTTCACTTTCAGACATCATTTTTTATATCGTTTTAACCAATTTTCTTGTCTGCTTTCTTCTTTAATTTTTAAAGGTCTTTTTTACCTTATGTCGCTACTGTTCTCCGCAGTTCTCGTACTCAGCAATTAGAAAATAAAAATAGAAAATAGCTATGCTTTTGGAAAGAAGAAGATAATAAAAAAGCAATTGAACAAATTTATAACAAGAATTCAAGCCAATGTGATAAATCAAGGATATTTCTTATAGTGAGATGATTTGT
>CAUZXS010002874.1:165000-175000 GCA_963585895.1 Sepioteuthis lessoniana | reverse complement strand
TTGATAGAGGAATTCCATAACAAAGAAAAGACAGAAGACTCCTTCGTAAAAAATAAATCTAAATTATTTCTGAAAACGGTAGTAATAGTGAGTTAAACATATTCTGTAGCTTTATCGTGGAAAAAATCCCAGAATTCTGCGCGATACACAATGAACTATTAACTAAAATAGAAAAGGACTTTCTAGCTAAATTTATTCTTGCTCAGTTGGCTGGGGCTGTAGAATACACCGACTGCACCTCTGCAGAGGGGTAAGACCCCACCCATCCAAGTTTCCTGGATGTAACTCTAAACCATCTGATGGTGAGGTTCCAGTAATGCTGCAGCTTTGGGGAATCCAGAGCACCCCTTCATTGCCATAGCTCTAGGACAGGTCCACCCAGTCCTAGAATGGTAGCACCTGATCTATGGATTAAATAGAACTGCACACTTATGTTAAACTGAATTCTTTGAATTAGAACTATTTGTCAAAGCTGAATAGCTTGAAATAGAAATGTTTTTGACGATTAAACTGTTCTTAAATTTAAACTGCATGCTTATGCTAAACTGATTTGTTTGAAATGGAACTGTTTTTGACATTGAAACCCTACTTACACCAAACTGATTTGTTTGATATAGAACTGTTTTGATATTTAACTGTGTGTAAACTAAACCTGCACTGATAATAAACTGAATTAGCTCTGTTTGAATAAAACTGAATAGCTTGAAATAGAAATGCTTTTGACAATTAAACTGTGTACTCATGCTAAACTGAATTTTTTTAAAAAGAACTGACTATTTGCATAAAAATGGATATCGCGTTAAATAACCTATAAAGTTTGATATGCCATAAAAACCAAACAACCAGCCAACAATAAATTTATTTAAAAAAACTAGCGATTTTAAGGAATTACCGGAAATCTATAAATCAATTAAATAAGCAGTAGAAACACAAAAAGCAAAATCCATGGAATATCCAAATTCCAGAGACCGCCAATTTAGCAACAGATTCAGGAACTAATAGATATTATTCTACAGCAATTGCTTTATGAGACAAAAAGCTACAATAAAGAGTATATTCTATTTTATCATAAATAAGTAAACTATCTTCGAAATATTCGTTATGTGTGTCTCTCATTATATGTGCAACAATTTTCTGCGCTGAAATATACAAATATAATTGCAAACTGTTCAATGTTATTTACTAAAGTATTTTTCTTTAATTAGTAACTTTGTCTATGGACGCTTAAACAATAATCATAGAATAGCTTTGTTTAAGATAAAAATATCTCCGTAAAATTTTTACTCACCTTACAATTCAAAATATGAACAGATGCTTTTAACAAGACTACATACGTATAACATTTAAAAATTATAAAAGTTAAGATCTATAGACGTTAAAAGATAAAAATAATTCTAAGTTTCTGACTGTTGTAATATGCGTATTTGGGTATCTATATAATAACTATCTTTGAGCGGGATATTTTATACAAATATAAAGAATACAACAGCAAAATTAATGTAAAAAAAAGTAAAAATTCGTATAATTCTGGAAATATGAACCTTTTTTCCGCATTGGTAAATTTTAATAATAATTTTAATAATAAATAAGATTTTACAATATCTGGTCAGAATTTTACACAGAAAGATAACACTTTATCTTTCGTAGAATATTAACTTTTCTAAGAACTGATTGGAGTATATCATTAGGAAGAAATGCAATATATATATATATATATATATATATATATATATATATATATATATATATATATATATGGGGGTATTATTTATCATATTATAATGTATGAGTAATATTATTTTCCCCCCACTTCTCTCTCTCTCTCTCAATCTCTCTCTCTCTCTCTTTATATATATATATATATATATATATATATATATATATATATATATATTGAACTATTAATATATCAAGTATATCGGTGAAGAGTGGAGTAGACGGAGTTCTCAAACATTTTTAGTGTAAGCATTCTTCTCGGATAAGGAAAACTCTGTATTCAAAAACTATAAAGAGCTTTATGGAATAATTTGAGGCACATTAATACACCATTATTCCATTATCACCTAATCAAAAAAAGTAAGACTGAAACTATTCAAGCCTTCACTACAATAAACAACATACATTGTAGGTAGTCAAACAATTCACATCTTTAATTTTACAGTTGGTCCCACATTTGTCAAAGTTGACGAAAGATACTATATATATATATATATATATATATGCTCCCGTGGGGGTTGAGCTCTCTGGCGAAGGAATTGCCGGCCGCCATAGCGTAATGGTGGACGAGTGGTCTGAAACACAGTCTAACGTAAAGTTGGACGGGTTTCGATCCCGGCTTCGAGCGTCCTGCGTGTCTAGCCACACTGTGTGTGTGAATATATATATATATATATGTATATATATATATATATATATATATATATATATATAGAATGAAACAGTCTGTCTGTGAATGACTATATATATATATATAGTCTCGTATATGTGTGTGTTTATATATATATATATATATATATATATATTCACACACACACACACACACACACACACACACATATATATATATATATATATATATATATATATATATATATATATATATATATAAGCAGTTCATTGGCCTTGGCTTGGGAGACTGGGATACAATCCCAGATCGAGTCTCAAATTCTAAAGATATACTTGATGTCACCTTGCCTAAAGATATCAAGGGTAAAGTGGGGCAATCCAGGAAAAGGTATCATGCTCTTCCCTGGGTAGAAGCTCATGAAAAGGGGAACCTTTAGTTCAACCTCGACTCCGGTCGTCAACCTTACTATATATATATATATATAGTTAAATATTACATGAAGCTTTTCCATAGTTTTTGTTTGTGGGTTTTAACGTAACATGTTTAATAAAGATAATGCATCGTGAATTTCACATGCGCGCGCACACACACATACACACACACACATATATATATATATATATATATATATATATACGTGTGTGTGTGTGTGTGTGTGTGTGTGTGTGTGTGTTCTTTTGAGAATTTTGCATCTTCACATTTCTCTTGGAATGATGTAGTCTCAATGACGACTGATTACAGTGAGTCTGCTTCACAGTACTCTTTTGATCCTTCAATTGAAGCAAATATATCAGTGTTCAAGAACTCCGACGTGACATCACAAGTGAGACTCTGTCATAGATATCTTGGCTGAGAGTCTCCGTGTCAACCTATCGGCAGAGCTTTATTGAAAATGTCTACTAAATAAACGTTCATCATCAGAATAGGAAAAAAGTCAAAATACACAATGTTATAGGAAGTAGAGGACAATACCAAAAGTAATAATAGTAGTAACTGAGAATCACATTAAAAAAGAAAAAGGACGCGCGTGTGTGTGTGTGTGTGTGTGTGTGTCTTTCTCTGCATGTGAGTACGTATCTGTTATTGTTTATTCAACACTAACGTAATGGATGATGATCATGAATAAAAATCAATGAACCTGTAATAGTGTTTATATTCTAAAATATATAAAAAATATTTATCAGCATATATATATAGGTGTGTGCAGATAGATGAATGCGAACGCTTATTTATATATTTTCTTTTATACGTTACTAACTTCGTAAATATATTCTGTGTAATTTACTAGGTCTAAAATCGTAATTCCACATTCTTCTATGTAGAAGTATATATATATATATATATATATATACATAGGTGGGAGTTGAAGTTGAATGGTGGTGAGTATGCACACATACACGTTAGAAAAATTACGGAAAATACTATTATAACATCCCGAAGTATGATACCGGTTTTTTCTAGGGTTCAGCTATATATATATATATATATATATATATATATATATCATAATAGGGGATTTTATAAATGCATCTATAAATACATATATGTATACATGTTTATATAACAATTTTATAATTGGCGATTATAGTGTCTTTTAGTTTCAATGAGATCATGTACCGCCAGACTGAGTGCGTTAGTATGGGTTCCCCTCTTGGCCCCACTCTGGCAAATATTTTTGTTGGGTTCCAAGAAAGACATTTGTTTGAAAAGTTTCCTAAGCCCTTCATTTATCTTCGTTATGTGGATGATACTCTAGTTTCCTTTAGATCACCTAAGGATGCATTATTTTTCTTTGATAAGTTGAATGAGTTGCAATCATCTTTGACATATACTATGGAGGAACAAAATAATAAACTGCCTTTTTTTAGATGTGCTAGTTGAAAGAGGTGATTCTACTTTCCTTACATCGGTTTATAGAAAACCGACATCTACATCCTTTGCTCCTAGATCTAGGAAGCTTAATTTAATCAGATGTCTTTCCTATAGAACTTAGAATATCTGCAGTGATAGCAAGATTGAAGAAGAACTCAAGATAATCAAAGAAATATCTATTAACAACGGGTATCCTGAGGAAGTCATTGATGATTATATCAAGTTTACAGTGACTAGGTTAAAGAAATAAGAACAAAACCTTCGGTCCTCCGAAATGATCCGTTTACTTTAACGTCCTTGTGTTGGTTCCTTTGCTGAGAGGATTGCCACCTCTGTGTACCGCTGTTACCATGCTGTTAATTTGCAACCAATTTTAACGACGAGGACGGCCTTTAATTCTATACATAAGGACAAGTTGCCTATCTTTTAACAAAGTATGTTAATATATAAGTTTGAATGTCAATGTAGTTCGACATATATAGGCAGGACTTGTCAAGGCCTCGAAGTGAGAATTAAACAACATGTACCCAGAGTTATTATAAAAAAATGCCGACAAACATCCAGGCATTCTCAGGCAATAGATTCGGCTATTGGTGAGCATTTGCTTACCATAAATAATTGCAGGACTAATTTTGAAGATGACTGCTTTTCTGTTCTGCATAGAGCTAGAGACAAAATTCATCTTAATGTCTTAGAGGCGATTTATATCGCTATAAATCGCCCCACTCTATGCAGACAGTTAAACAGTCACATTTTAAATTTATTTGGGGAAGTTTTTTTCTCCACTTTGTCCCTTCAATCCAATTAATTACTTTACACCTCGTTTTTAACTATTATTTCTGGTGACAAAGCCTGACAAATGCCGGACGAAAGTTCCCCCGCTGTTTTATTTTTTTAAAATAGTCTTCCCCTTAACAATGATTTCGCTATTTATTTGTTTATACAAATTTTCGTGTACCAAGAATATAATAACATATATATATATACACGTATATATATATGTATATATATATATATATACATGTATATAAATGTTATAATAGATTTGATATATATATATATATATATATATATATATATGTATGTATTTATATATATTATTTTCGGTGACTTAATACGCACATTCACACGCACACACACAAGCACAGACATAAACACGCACACACAAACACACACACACACACACACACACACACACACACGTGTGTGCGTGTGTGTGTGTAAACACGAAAACAAAAATCTACCATTGTCAGAACCTCAAGAGAGAAAGCAAAAATGAATATAAATTGTTTTACTTTTTATCAAAATCATTTTAAACAATAATTCTCGTCTTTTGTATATATATATATATATATGTATAAACCTTAATGGATATATATATATATATATACATATGTATCCGTTAAGGTATAGAATGTAAACAAACGAACGCTGCTGCTGCTGCTGTTGCTACTTAATATACCTAATAATTCCCTAGCTTACCTGCTACGCTTGTTGGACGAGCGGTCTGATACTATGTTGAGCGGGTTTCGATCCCAGCTTCAAGCGTCCTACGTGTCTAACCCCAGTGAAGAGTTGTGATACAACGAAACAGTCTGTCATTTGATGACAATATATATATATATATATATATATATATATATATATATATATATATATATATATATCATGTGATTGTAATTCAATAGATTTAGTGAACATTGCAATAAAACGATCTAAATTTTTACACAATATATTTTTTCCTTTATTTTTAGTTTCAGTTTTTCAAAATATGTTTCTTCCATCCTAAAATAATTCTATATCTGTTCCTTTAGCATCGATATCTTTGGAATGAATTTCAAGTAGTTTACTCATGGTGCTCTTTACTTCGTCATTGCTTGAAAACTTTTTCACACGAAGAAATTTTTTGAGAAGATCAATCAAGCGGAAATCAGTGGGGTATGTCTGGATGTTTAAGTAGATGAAGCCGCTGTTCCAAATGAAATTGAATTACGGTTTCACTGATCTTCCTGCAGTATGATGCTGGTGCTTTGGAACTCACTATAAGCTCTCGTAAGAAAAGCAAAGTCATTAAACAAAATGTTGTGTGCTGCACCCACTGAAATTCACTGTGGTTCCGAAATATGCTCTTTTCTTAGTCATTTGCCAGTCAACATGAGTGCGTTAAGTGAATCCACTAGTTCAGAGGTGTTCATTGTAAAACTGCCTGGTTTGATTTCAAACATAATAATATTTCAGTCTTCTTTAAACAATTCAGCCGATTTGTAAATATTTTTTCGGAATAAATATGCTTTTCCTTATACGAATATTTTCCTGTAAATTCTGTATAGCTTGCATTTTATCGGCCACAAAAATCTGCTGTCAGAACTCTGTTCACACCTTACTGCGCTCTGATTGATTTCACCCATGTTGAATAATGACATAACATATATTTCTGCCATATTTAAATCTTCTTTTATAGAAACCACTCGAAACAATTCAGAGATTACATTTATGAAAACTGTTTTACTTCTTTTAAAAATTCACTTTACTTATCAAATGACCCTCACATATATATATATATATATATATATATATATATATATATATATATATATATATTTCTGGTGGTGTGAAAAAAAACCCCGATTGTATATTTTTTAAATTCTACGAACTTGTATCTGTGAAAAGAATTCAGTAAAAAAGAAAAGATAAAAAATACACGTGCGATCCTAACAAGTCAATGCGATCTTGACGAGTCGTTTAGGTGAAACCAAGGTAGACTTGCTCTTGGGGATGTAGGCATCATTTTAATATATATATATATATATATATATATAAAATACGTTAGTATATATATATATATATATATATATATATATATATATATATATATATATATATATATATACAGGCGTCGCAGTCTATATTCCATGGATTAAATATATATATCTAATATATATTTTTTCATTATTACTATATAATAGCTCTATCCTAGATATTGAACACTCTCCAGATTGTATTGCACTTGTTTTGACACATGCTCACAAAGTGATTAAGTGACAACGAGCACTGTTATGATATATATATATATATATATATATATATATATATATATATATATATACTAATGAATTTTTTCATTATTTTGAATAAAATCAAACGATTTATTGTTTCTTCTTGAGTTTATCGATTACTTTAGGAATTCGACTTTTTAATCTAAATGTTCAATTCTATTATTTCATTATTTTTTTAAAGAAAACTTTAATCTGTATTCTTAGTGTTAAAAAATATCATATGACATAATTCACTAACCTGCATAGTAAACAACTTGCAACAATCTAATCAATTCATATAATACAAGAGCTAACATGCAACATAGACGATAAAAAAAAACAATCTCACTTATTTTTTCTTGCACTGAAAAGTATAAACATTATATAATAATAATAATGATAATATTAATGATAATAATAATGAAAATAATAATCATGGAATGCAGTGTCCAATAAACATAAGAAAAACCTGCAGTCAGACTAAAGGCATTCATAGAGTCACAGCTAACACTGAGGTGAATCTGAATGATACACCATATTATAATGAAACCTTTCGTTCTGAATTCGTAGTTAGATATGGAACTAATGTATCTTCATGGAAAATGAAAAATGTACAATTCATCCTAAGATATTTAGATATCAAGAATTGATAAAAATGGCCGATTATCTCATAAAATTTCTTCAAATTTTATAACTGTGAAAAGAAATGCTACGCTGATTCTATTTATATAGAGATGACTAGCTTTACATGATTTGTTTCCCATATAATCATAAAGTTTTACAGAGAAAAACGGATTTAAAATTCCTAAATAAACAAACAATTATATTAAACTGTCTAAATGTAGACGAAACCATTAACTTTATTGATTAAGATTACTAGACAATTCAACTAACTCAAAGTATAAAAAATTAAGTGTTATATAACAAAAATATTTTTGATCATTAATATCTTATTACGTATAACTCCTGAGGATGTCATCTAAAAATGTATTGTAATTCAAAATAAAATCACCGTATGATAAAAAAAAAATCAAATTAATACTAATTAGATATATTAGAATATAGAAATAACGACGAAATAAACTCAGCAAAAATTGAAAACAAACATAATTCTAATTAAAATATTAACAATTACGTGACGAAAGCAGCAACTAAAAATGCAAATAATAATAATAATAATAATAATAATAATAATAATAATAATAATAATGATGAGAGTGAAAAACTGCATCTCATAATTTTCGTTAAAGAAACGCTGAAATAATCTACAAATGATCAAGGTACAAGAACATTTCCTTAATTTAATTTATAATAACCAAAATATATTAAACATTCTTAAATAATAAGACCGATATTAATATTGAATACTTTAATTAAAGAAATAAGAAATAATATGCCTGGAATAAGTGTATATAAAACTTTTGTGGTAAAAGTGACGTGTCAATGAACATTTACCGACGTATCCCAAAAGTTTAGATATTCTGACCAATATCAGATCTACATTAAAAAATGACACCCGTATCTCCTAGCTGCAAACAATAACTTCAGATAATTGAGGATTTATTTAAAGAAATTAGAACAAATACCGTAATCGTCTTTAGATTTAGATGTGATGTTTTAAATATTTTCATATTCAATAATTCTACAAAACTGAAGCAGATATCTTTCAAAACATTCCTTATAAATATTTATTGTTCTTTTAACTGATTTTTTTTTATTAAGGAAATTTTTATAGTTTTTGTTGAATTTTTCTTATGCCTTTCTTGGATCCGGCAATGTTACTTGGTGTGTTTTGTACGATATCTTGCCACAAACTTTTGCACACAAAAGCTCGGTGAAGTAATAAGTAAAGTGAATGATACAACATCAGTGAATTTTCAAAACCAGTTTAAAATTAAGACTTTTCTAACGCGTGAGGTTTTCCTGTAAAAAATACCTTTTACATACTTGAGTCATCTTTAAATTCCTAAATGTAAACTAAAGACACCCTGAATATGATGACGTAATTCAAATCTTAACATTTTAGAAAAGAGTTGCTGAAGACGGTCCAAAATCTCAGCTTGTCGAATAACACCAACACCAATCTGAGAATTTATTTTTTATCTATTGTGGACTTTTTGTCCTCATCTTGGTAGTTTTTTTTTGTGTTGTTTCTTCTTTCACTACGTTTCGGCCAAATATCAACTCTGGCCTTCATCAGGTGATTTTATCATGACCTCAGACAGGAATGCTGAGTCTTGTAACCGTATCCCCAGTAATTATTGCCTTCCATAGTTGTTGTCTATCGCACTACATTTTTGACCGAGTAAACCTTTGGCCGGCTTGGGTAGGATTTGAAACCGCTATCTTCTGACAATGCTCACCTGGAACTGTTGAGCCTCAACGCCTCTATCCGCTGCGCCACGGGCCCTGAAGGGCGATCAAGGATGAATCACCTGAAGAAGGCTATCGGTGAAATTTGACCGAAACGTAGTGAAAAAAAAAATCTACGAAGATGAGGACAAAAAGTCCGCAATAAATAAAAAAAATAAATTCTCAGATTTAGAAGCCTCATCTCAAAATGATTCCAATCAAAGACAATTACCATCACCAATGTTTTATTCTTCTTCGTGAAAACAGTCGTAGAATGATCGAAACGCTTTGGTTAATAGAAAAGTACTATTGAGAATATTTACACTTCTTAAATTTTTTAGCCTAGTCGGCTACTCCGACTGCATCTCTAAAGAGGGTAAGACTCCAACCATAA